>JAPYYJ010003638.1:0-11318 GCA_028533885.1 Nasua narica | reverse complement strand
AGTCACCTGTATCAAATGCTGCATAATGGTTAAAAGGTCAAAGCTGAAAGCTGCTTTGGGTTTGACATTTAGGCACCGGAAACCTCCAAAGAAAGGCCTATGAAAGAAAGGTCGATCTTCAGGATTTGTTCTGAGCTTTAAGTTCTTGATTTGATGCTCTCTGTCCTGGCTTATGAACAGCAACATGCTTGCAACCAGCACTTGCAAGCAGAAGGCTCCCACGTCTGCCCCTCTCCTTCAGATGCTGCTGGCATATTTCTGATTGCCTTTCCCGTGGAGGTTTCTCTGTTATGTCAACAAATCTAAAACCAAATGAGGTGCCTTCCCCGGAACTACCTCCCTTCCCTGACTTCCCCATTTCTTTAGTAATTTATTGCATAAAAGGTTTCCTAAATACTCAAGTGCTTGCTTAAGGATCTTATTCTCCCTCTGCAAACAACACAGCGAAAGAATTCCTCCTAAATACAGGATAATGTCCCTGGAAGGAGTTGGTACACCCCCAACACATTCCATGTTGTTTCTTAGCACCCTATAGATAGTGGTATGTGGGTAAGTGCTTAGGGGAGATCCAAGCTAGTTCAAGACCCTCATCAGCTCTTGCTCAGACAATTGCAATATCTCCTCATTTATGGTCCCTCCCATGGCCAACCTACATTGCTTTCATCATTTCCCACCTCCTCATAACTTTCCACAGGTTCCTCGATGCCTAATGGGATAAAATCCAAATAAGGCCTTCAAATCCAACTGCAACCTTTTCCTCAACTTTATGTTCTGCTTATTCACACAAACATTCTGACCCAGCTTAGATGTGCTGACTCCTTAGCCCAAGGACAAGATTATAGGCCTATTTCTGCTTTGGTGCCTTGATTCCTATTATGCTTTGTTCCCTAAAAAGGTGTTCTTTCCTATCAACATCTCTCTATCCTTAAAAATCCCACTGACTCCATGAAGTTTCCCTTGACCACTCCATCCCTTAGTGTTCTCTCCCTCCTGTAGAAGCACTTTCTGAAGGATGATGCTTCCACCCACCCCAGACATTTGAAGCTCAATCATCCCTTGCTAGGGGCACCTGGCATCATTCCCTGGGACTACTAATTTAATTTCAGGTGCATGTGCCCTTTCTGGATAAGTCTCCTCCAGGCAAGATATCTCTTCAACAGCCTTAACACTACCGGATGGGCATAGTAAATGCTCTCTCTCTATATGTCTTGAATATATCCAATGTATCATTTTGAAAATTTTTAAGTTATAGACATGTTATTAATGTATATTATACACACACACACACATATGTATATATATATAGAGAGAGAGAGAGAAATGGAAAAAGGAGTTATTATTGTATTCTCAGCACCTACAACAGTGCCTATCCTATAATAATTACAGGCCACAGGTCCATTAGCATTCTAACTCCGAGTTAACCAGTCACAGAGAGCACAATTGATCAACACAGAATTTTGGTATTACCTTATTCGTGCATGATGAGTAGGAGCCTCAGAACTGTGAGATTCCACAGCCTTCATGGGCAAACTCATTCCTATAATGGATTATAAAACCTACCAATTTTCACTTTGAGATCACTAGATTTATTTGAGTATCAAAGTAATTAACTTTGTTATTTAAGGTCAAAACATAATAGTAAGTACCATCACCGAAAGGATGTGTATATTCAATTTGTACACTGTTGTGTCAAAGGAGAGCTCTAGTTATGGATATTCTTCAAAAGTAGTCAGAGTTTGGGCGACCGGGTGGCTCAGTTAAATGTCTGCCTTCGGCTCAGGTCATGATCGCAGGGTCCTGGAATCGAGCCCCACGTCAGGCTCTCTGCTCAGCAGGGAATCTGCTTCTCCTTCCCACTCTCCTTCCACCCCTCTCCCCGTTCATGCTCTCTTTCTCACTCTTTCTCAAATAAATAAAATCTTAAAATAAGTTGCAGTGAAGATAAAGGCACCTTTTCAGTCTAGTCAAAAACCAGCTACTTCGTACGTCTATAAATACAGAACATCCTACCTTTGGAGCCAACACTTCCATCTGCACTGGTTTCACAGAAGCAGTAGGTTTCAGTTGTTTGTTGACATTTGTTTTGCTGGGTTGAACAGGTATTTTGGTGTTCTGAGCTTTCTACAAGGGAAAAGAAACATAAATAGGGCAAGATAGTCAGTGTTGCTCCTCAGAGCTATACACAATCAGCCTGGTGTGTGGACATTCCTCATGGCTGTTACCTTAGCTACTTGTGTAGCTCTGGTTGTAACTCTATTTCCAATTTCTTCTAAAACTGCCCGTCTGATTGTCACGTGACTCTTAGCTTTAGAATTAACTCCAGTGTCAGCATTCTCCAAATCAGTGGACACCTTAAAAAAAAAAAAGTTAATGATGAATTGAGACAATTTACAATACTTTGCTAATGTCAGGTATCCAAATGCAGAATTTGGGAAAGGTAAATATGTGGAGATCTATTTGTGGGGGGGGGGAAGGTACATTTTTTAGGAGACTGAAAATACTATTGTGATTGATCACATCACCTGAAATTAAGCAAATCATTTATCCATCTTAACTGTACAACAAATACAAATACAATCCTATTAAGAGGTTTCAAGATGGGGTGCCTGGGTGGCTCAGTGGGTTAAAGCCTCTGCCTTCAGCTCAGGTCATGATCTCAGGGTCCTGGGATTGAACCCTGCATAGGGCTCTCTGCTCAGCAGGAAGCCTGCTTCCCTCTCTCTCTGCCTGCCTCTCTACTTGTGATCTCTCTCACTCTGTCAAATAAATAAATAAAATCTTTTTTAAAAAATTAAAAAAGAGGTTTCAAGATAAGTGATTATTTCTTATATAGCACCCACTTGTTAAAGATCCCTGTCTACTACATTCATCTATTCAAAAATCTTTCTTTACATAGCTCAATTAAGAGTCATTCCTGATTTCAGCTCAGGTCATACTCTCAGGGTCATGAGCTCCAGCTTCCCCCCCAAGGTGCTGTACTGGCCATGAAGCCTGCTTAAGTTTCTCTCTCTCCCTCTGCCCCTCCCCAACCACAAGTGCAAACTCTCGCTAAAATAAAAATTTTCTTTAGAGAAATTAATAACAAGTAAAATTAAAACACTATTTAAAGATTACAATAAGTCCAGATGTTTAAAACCTATACTTTGATTCTTATGCTATTCTATGAATAAGAAGCACTCCTATAGATAGGATCTTTAGAGATACTGCCTTTTAAAAAGGTCGCCATAGCATGGACTCTCTTATATTAAGGATACTTAAAAAGGAAATTTTTTCACAAGTAAAATAGTTTTACTCTCAAATTCAGAGGAAGTTGAAATCGTATAGAATAAATAATCATTAGTTCACCTTAACCTACTTTTGAAAGAATGTGCTTAGAAACAAAACTTGCTAGAAAAAGCAATTCATTTAAAAAATTATAGAGGTGATAAACATTTCATGAGAAAAAACAGCATGTACTATCTCTGAGAATTGTGGGTCCTAATCCTAAAAATCTCCTAACAGGGGGTTTGAATGGATCTACAAGGACAGAGGGCCAGGGGAATACTCAAGCCTTCCCTGAATAGAAAGAATTTGACAATGAAGAACTTTGGGACAGATTAGAGAAAAATTTCTTGCCCGTTCAACATAGATACGCAAAAGGATAGGAATTAAATACTGAATATATTCAACTTATTAGGATTCTCAAAAGCACACTTCGATTTTTTCCAGCAGCAATTGCCAATTTTAAAAAGTGTTTGAAATTTTAATGCTTACGGGTTGAAGCCTCGTAATATTAAGTTTAAATCCATCTGGAGGGGAAAACTGGCAGCGTTTAACTAGCCTCATAGCCAGGAGGATGGAAGTCAGGTGTGTCAGGGCCCTCTATTTTCCAGCAAAGGAAAAGCAGCCCACAGAAAAAATATTCAAAACACCATTAATACCCACATTTTTCCAAAACGAAACAAATGAATCTGGACCCTTCCCTCTGTTTGCCATATTGTTCCAAATTATATGCAAAATCTTTATTACATTTGATTAAAGAAATTTTTTAAAGATTTTATTTATTTATTACAAAGAGATAGTGAGAGAGGGAACACAAGCACGGGAGAGCTGGAGAGGGAAAAGCAGGCTCCTCGCTGAAGGAGCCCTATATGGGGCTAGATCCCAGGACGCCAGGATCCTGAAGCCAGCTAAAGCAGACACATAACACCTGAGCCACCCAGGCGCCCCAGAAATTAATATTTAAAGTAACAAACGCCTATGTTAGTGAACTTAATCTGGAAGGCGTCATGTGCAGAAATAAACGGAAACTTAAGACAAAACGAAATGAGAAAAACCTGAAAAACGGCCATGGCTGTTGCCTGATCAAACATCAAAACAGTTAACTACCTACAGTTTCTTCCTGTCCTTCCCCCCATCCCCCATCCCTTAGCTGGCAAGGCGTTTGAGAACAGAGAAAGGAAATTACAACAACCTCTACTTAAACAGCACTCTAACAACAAAGAGCACTCGGGGATCCCTCGCTGAGTGCCAAGTCCAGTGCTGGAGAGTCTCACCTGACAGGTGCGCCCCCTGAGGCGCTTTCCTACGCTTCCCTCACCCCTACACTTCCTTCATCCCTGGACTGGCCAGGGTGGAAGCCGGGAACCCAGAGCGGGTCTGAGAAGGGGAGAGGTTGGCAAAGAGGACAGGCTGCCGGCTGGGGAAAAGGGGAAGCGGGCAGAAGGAGAGAGCGGCGCCGGTTGGGACGAAGAAGCCTGAGCAGAAGAGAGAGGGAGGCTAGAGGCGGACGACGGAGCTGCGCGACCGAAGAGCCTGGCCGGTTTGGGGGTGGTCAGCCGGCCCCACTCACCGTCTGGCGTCGGAGCAGCGCCATGTGGGAAGGGGCAGGCAAGAATGCCAGCCGTCCAAGGAGGGACGCTGACTGGAGAGGGAGGACACAATCTTCCGCGGCGCCGTTAGCTCGGGACTCCGGCCCGCAAGGCTTAGGATCTTCACAATGTCGCCTTCTTAGAGGATTCAAATACCGCGCCGCTCGCGCCCCCATTGGGCGGCCTTACGTACGGCGTGCTCTTCCTATTGGCTAGGCAGGAGGCATTCCCGCAGGCAGATTGGCTGAATTTTCCAGACCCGTTTGGTAGTCGGGACAACTGGTGATTTTTTCCACCTACTGTCTTTTTTTTTTTTTTTTTTTTAATCTCGGCCTCTAAAATCAACAAAAATGAAATGTCTCACTGAGGAATCAGATATAAGACGACTTCTCTGAATTTTGAGTAGGTCTCACCTAAGAATGTCTACTTTTGTACGAAGGGCGTAAGTTAGTTCTAGGAAACACCTTGGAAATGCCATTTCTGACCTTTATTCCTCTTCGGGAAATTTCAGTTTGGGAATCTAGGTTGGGTTGGCCTGAGTAGGGGAGTGGACGCCTCTGGGCGGTTCAGGGTCAGCACTGTTAGGTGGCCGAGACTCAAACGTGTGCTAACGGAGTGGGAATTGTGGCATTTACTCAAAAGCGAAGACTCCAAAGGGAGAGGAATAAGAAGGTAAATGTGATTTGTGTGGTTCGTGATTCTTTTAAGCTCTCCATTGTATTACCGTCACCTAGCGCATTTTTCGGTATATATTATGGTCGGTGTTCAGTAAATATTCGTCGAATAAATGACCCTATGACGTGTAGATGATTTTAAAATGAGAAAAAGGGTGTGATCCAGCCTTGGGCAGATGGGTGGGAGACCGGAAAAGAGGAAAGGAAAAAGGGGAGAGGAAAGGTCCAACGCCCACAGTAGAGGTAGTGGAATGACAACTGATAGCAGCCTCCGTCCAAGAATTTGAGCAAGCTTTCTGTTCTACCACTTTTTACTATTGTTACTGGGGTACTAAGGAGGCATGAATGAAGTTAAGTAATCTGGATTAAATTCTGCCCTTGCCCTTGCCCTTGCCCTTGCATCTGACGTTTCTAAAACCATTTCCTCTTCTGTAAAACCCGAATAATTGCACCTACTATGTAGCATGGAAAGATGTTAGTGTATCCATTGACGGATTACTGAAAATTAGGTATCCAGTGAAAGTCTTAGGAAGGAAAAAATAGATGTTTAGTGCTCTGAAGTTGTGAGTAAAACCATATTTGTACTTGTTATAATACTGTGATATCAAAAGGCAAAACTGAAAGTAACAATCCTCATCCATTCGGAGCTTTGTAAATAGAAATGTTGTGAATGGCAGAGTACTTTTATTAATTGACTTGACATTTTCAACATTGAATAATTTAATCCACATTAGACAGATTGTATTTTCATTAAACATGGAAATAATATTTCTTTTGTATCCTTTCTTCACTGCAACTAACCTGGAACTTTACAAATAAACTTTTTGATTCAACCTTTTGCTTAATGTATTGTAGTATGTATGTGTGTGTATATATATATATATATACACATACATGTGTGTATATATATATATATATATATATATATATATATTTTTTTTTTTTTTTAAGCAATCTCTACACTCAATGTGAGGCTTGAACTCAGGACCTGGAGATCAAGAGTCACAATTTTACTGAGCTAGTAGGCCCTCTAGTTCTCCTATATTTCCTGTTCCCTCCTATCTTAAGTAACACTTATTGATCACACTTCCTATGTACTAATTTACATAAACTTTCTTGTTGAATCCTCATAACAATCTTTATAAAGTAGCTAGTATTATCCCAAATGTTTTGTCATTTTTTATTGGGGTGTAATTGACATATAACATAAGTTTCAGTACACATGATTAAATATTTGTATATATTGCAAAATGATCACCACAGTAAGTCTAGTTAACATCCATCATGTATTATCCCTACTTGACAGATGAAGAAACTAGGGTTCAGAAGAGATAAATGTCTTGGCTGTAATCATAGTGCTTCTCAGTTTCAAAGCTAGGATTTGTACTCTAATCTTTTTTTTTTTTAAGATTTTATTTCTTTGACAGAGAGAGAGATCACAAGTAGACAGAGAGACAGGCAGAGAGAGAGGAAGCAGAGAGTCCGATGCGGGCTCGATCCCAGGACCCTGAGATCATGACCTGAGCTGAAGGCAGAGGCTCTGAGCCACCCAGGCGCTGCTTAGATTTGTACTCTAATCTGATTTCAAAGCTTGTGCTCTATTTACTCTAATCGGATTTCAAAGCTTGTGCTCTTTCCACTATATTTACCATTGTCACTCTATTTACATTTGGCAGAAACAGTGGGAAAACTTTGAAACAGTCATTAAAGGAAATCAAAATTAACCAAAAATAAATTTCTTAAAGGCCAATGGCCCTTTACAGTATGATAAAATTCCACATAATTTAATTTCTTGGTCGATTACTGCTTGAAAAATTGTACATATGAACTCCAGTGGATACAAGGTGAAGGGAGGTGTTTGCCGACAGAGGAGCACCCCAAGCAAAAGCACGGACCACCAGCACTGAACTGGCATGACTGGAGACAAGGTGAGTGACTTGGCTTGGCAGGAGATATTGGGCTTCCAGGTCTCTGTTGCCTAGTGTTTTCTAACACCAAGGAGTCAGAGACATAGAGAGAGGGACTTGCAGTCTTGGCTATCGGGACTGTTGTGAATAGTCGAAGATTTGCTTGCTGTTTGTCAGACTCTCCTTGCTTCCAATTTCTTATTCAAGTACTCACCTTTTCTCCTGGCCTTGGGATTCTTTTTCTCAGATTTCCAGGACCTTCCCCCATTGCGGATACTTCACAGAAAGCCACTGTTGCAGAACTTAAGAACGTCAGGCATCAAAAATTGTCCTGGGTCAGCCCTTCTAGAAGTCCCAAAGGCAGGCCACTAGCACCATCTGAAGCTTAACCCAGGGGCTACTTAATTTGAACAAATGCACTAGAATGTAAGCTCCATGAGGTAGGGGTATTGGTCTTGTGAACCATTTTATCTCTAGTGCCCAGAATAAATAAGGTGCTTATTGTTGAATTTTTATTAGGACTCATTTGGGTTACCTACTAGTATATCATATAAGACAAGTCCAAAAGCTCATGTTTATGGTTGCTACATCATTGAAGAATGCTTTTCCACTTCCATCCTTGGTGAGTTTCAGCTGCTGTTATTCCAGACCATAGGGCATGAAGGGCCCAGTTTAATTTATATAACCATCATAATATCTATAATATATAATTGATATATCATCTGTGAATGAGATAATCAACAAATTACCATTTTCACCAGCAGATTGTTTTGTTCTAAAGATTTTATTTATTTATTTGATGGAGAGAGACAGAGAGAGAGGGAATACAAGCAGGGGGAGTGAGAGAGGGAGAAGCAGGCTTCTCACTGAGCCACCCAGATGCCCTCATCAGATTTTTCTCAGAACCCAACAATCTTCCTAATACACTACCATGTTCTCTCCCTCAGTTGCCTTTATCCCATTTCTCTTACCCACCCCCATTCATTTCTGCCTACCTCTTCCTGATTTCTTCTTTTCCCTCAACTAGCTAGAAGACAAAATATATTTGCTATATTAACATTAAAGTGTCAGTTTGTGCAAGGCACTGCAGAGAACAGAGAAGAATAAAGTACGAACCATGCCCTCAAGTTCAAAACAATGAGGGGAAGACATATAGGAACAAAATTAAGAGGCAGAACCTATAAAAGACTGAGCACATGGGGTGCCTGGATGGCTTAGTCATTAAGCATCTGCCTTTGGCTCGGGTCATGGTCCCAGGGTCCTGGGATTGAGCCCCACGTTGGGCTCCCTGCTCAGCAGGAAACCTGCTTCTCCCTCTCCCCCTCCCCGTTAGTGTTCCCTCTCTTGCTGTATGTCTCTGTCAAATAAATAAATAAATAAAATCTTAAAAAAAAAAAAAAAAAGACCGAGCACAAAGGAGAAGACTAATTCGGGGCAGATGAAGGAAGGCTTACTAAAAAGGAAACATTTGAGCTGAACTTTGAAGAAAGGGTTAGAATTTAGCAGGCAGGAATGGCAAAGGTGTTCAAGAAATGGGGGCAATGAGAAGAAATCTGTGGAAAAACAGGAAGTAGTCTGATGCATTTGGATCATAGAAATGTTAAAGATATAGCTACAAAAGATCCAGAAAATGAGGAATCATGAAACATTTTTAAGAAGGATAATAACTGGGAGTCTCAGTCTGTAAAGCATCTGCCTTCAGTGCAGGTCATGATCTCAAGGTCCTGGGATCCAGCCCTGCATTGGGCTCCCTGCTCAATGGGAAGCCTGCTTCTCCCTCACCCTCTGCTTCTCCCTCTCCTTCTACTGCTCCCCCGTGCTTGTGCTCTCTCCCTCTCTGGATAATGACTTGGTCAAGCTTTGTTTTAGAAAGCTGACCCACTGGGCAGCATGAAGAATGGATTATAGTGGATTGGAAAGCTAAAGGTTTCCCAGGTGAGATGTAACAAAATTTGCCTTGGATGAGTGTGAAAAATGGAAACAGGGATGAGAGGCAATTTTGGAAGAATGACAGAACCTTTACAAATAACTGAACATGGGTGACGGAAAATAACTGTAAAGTGATGAACGTAAAAGTTTTTAGTGGTTAAAATTTTCAAGTTATGCAAACCAAGTTATAAAAAAAAATAGTAACTTCCATTGCTGATTTCTTTGGGAGGAGGAAGAGTAGGTCAGTCATTTTTCTTACAAAAAAAAAAAGCCTTTTCCTCTGCCTTGCTTGCATCCATCTTGACATCTATCACCTTAAGCAACAGGTCAACATTATCTATCCCATGTAGGTAACCAGGTAACCTATTACTGGCTGAACAGGGTGCATAGTTATGTCCCAGTGTAGGGCCCATAAACTTGCTCAGAAGCAAGATGACCCAGAGAGGTAGAAACAAACACCTTTCTCCTGCCTCCATAGGCTTCCACTCAAAATGATTCTGTAAAATCTGGACTTCAAGACTGAATTATCCAAGTGTTTTGTTTTGTCTTTTTAAAGACTTATTTATTTGAGAGACAGAGAAAGTGCAGGTTAACAGGGGAGGACCAGAGGGAGGGGGAAAGGAAGAATCTCAAGCCGACTCCCCACTGAGCATGGAGCATACAATGGTGAGAGCTGCATATAGTGCCTGTGCCTCGATCCCACAACCCTGAGATCATGACCTGAGCTGAAACCAAGAGTCAGTTGCCCAACTGACTGAATCAACCAGGTGCACCATTTATTTTTAAATAAACTTAATGCCTTCTACAAGCAAGGCACTGTACATACTACTTAGATGGGAAAAAAGGCACAAAAACTGGGTCCCTGCCCTCATGGTGTTTAAAATATAGAGGTAAGTTACCTGAAAGGATAAAAATATAATTTACTCATCCTTGGAAAATGAAAAGGTACAAGTTCTGTTGGGAATAATAAATCATTGACTCAAGAGTTATAAAATCATGCTGTTCAATTTTTTATGCATTTCCTGTTCTCTATCACAACAGATAAATATCGTGAAGAACTCTAATTTCTGTATTATATCCTATCAGCTTTGGTAGAATACTAAGGAGTAGAATAGAGTGTGCCAGTTGGACTATCAAGTTGACTTTTCAATCCTGTACTAACCTGCACCTGGAGGTGTGCAGGCCTACCTGGACACGAGAACCAACCCTCTCTCGCACAGACATAGTGAAGACTATATCTCATTTTGCTTCAGTTTGTTATCTATTTCCATTTTTTTTTTTAAAGATCTTTAAAGTAATCTCTATACCCAACATGGGGCTCAAACTCATGACATTGAGATCAAGAGGTGCATGCTTCACCAACTAAGCCAGCCAGGTGCCCCTCCAATTCATTCTTATTCCTTCTATTTGCACACCTGTCCTTCTATTTGAACACACAGGAAATCTGTGCTCCCTTTTAAGTAACGCCATTCCAAGACCTAACACATTAGCATGAGTTGAATTCAGATAATTCCATACTTTTTAATGCTCAGATCACATCTGGAGTAATGATTATTTATAGGTATCATACTTTGAGAAACATTAATAAACTAGAAGTATACAGAAGATGGTGACAAGAATAGCTAAGATGTTTAAGATCCAGGTTAAACAAAGTCAAGGGTACCAAAGATATTTCACTTGGGGAAGTCTTAAAAAATTCAAGGTAGCTGTCCCCATATCTGAAGAGTTAGCATATAGGAAGACACTAGACTTATTTTTACATTGTTCTAGAATGTAACAATGTACATCATACAATGTACCAATGTACATTGGTAGGAACATCTACCAAAAAATTAATAATATAACTGTTTATAAAAGAAATGTGCTTTTTCAATAAGTAGTAACCTCATCATCACTGGAAGAATATAACCAGAGGCATGATAATTGCATTAGTTAGGGGTCACAAAAGAGAAGGAAAG
>JAPYYJ010003637.1:0-11319 GCA_028533885.1 Nasua narica | reverse complement strand
GCTTGGATCATGATCTCCAGAGTCCTAGAATGGAGCCCCACATAGGGCTCCCTGCTCAGTGGGAAGCCTGCTTCTCCCTCTCCCTCTGCCTCTCCTCCTAGCTTGTTCTTGTTCTCTCTCTCTCTCTTTCAAATAAAAAAGATATAATTGACATATAACATTATGTAAGTTTAAGGTGTATAACACAATGATTTGCTAATGTATATATTGTGAAATGATTACCACAATAAGTTGACTTAACATCTATCACCTCACATAGTTACAAAGTTTTTTCTCCTTGTCATGAAACCTTTGAAGGTCTGCTTTCTTAGAACATAAGCAATAGCACGGAGGACCATGGGGAAAGGGAGGGATATCCAAAGGAGGAGAAATCAGAGAAGGAGATGAACCATGAGAGATTATGGACCCTGAGAAACAATCTGGGGGTTCAGAGGGAAAGGAGGGAGGGGTAACAGGGTGATGGGTATTGAGGAGGGCACCTGCTGCGATGAGCACTGGGTGTTATACTTAACTAAGGAATCATTGAGCACTGCATCAAGGACTAAGTATGTACTTTACAGTGGCTAACTGAACATAATAAAATAAATAAAAGATGTACTCTTTTAGCAACTTACCGATATACAAAGAATTGTTAGCTATAGTCATCATGTAGTATCTTGCACCCTCAGAACTTATTTATCTTACAACTGAAGGTTTGTACCTTTGACCCCCTTCACCCAATTCCCCCACCCCACCCGACCTTTGGCAACAATAAATCTGATCTATTACTATGAGTTTGATATTTTTACATTCCACATATAAGTGAGATCATACATACAGTATTTGTCTCTCCGTCTGACTTATTTCACTTAGAATAATGGCCTCAAAGTCCATCCGTGTTGTTGCAAATGGCAGGCAGGATTTCTCTATTTTTTATGGCTGAGTAATAATGCATTATATATATGTGTGTGTGTGTGTGTGTATGGCATGTATATATACACCATATGTGTGTGTATATACATATATATATATACACACACTCACATTCATACCACATTTTCTTTATCTGTTCATCAATGGACATTTAGGATGTTTCCATGTCTTAGCTATTGTACAAAATTCTGAAATGAAATAAGGATATGTAATATTTCTTTTTTTTTTAAAGATTATTTATGTATTTATTTGACAGAGAGGAGAGAGATCACAAGTAGGCAGAGAGGCAGGCAGAGAGAGAGAGGGAAGCAGGCTCCCCGCTGAGCAGAAAGCCTGATGCGGGGCTCGATCCCAGGACCCTGAGATCATGACCTGAGCTGAAGGCAGAGGCTTTAACCCATTGAGCCACCCAGGTGCCCCGGATATGTAATATTTCTGATCCCAAATTCTTAACAGCTGCTTAAGTCATTGGATATATAGGTGGAAAGGTGTAAGCCATAGGGAACAAGGCTTGTTGGATGATATGAAGAGAAATGCTTTGCTTCCTCCATGGAATACCACTGTCTACAGTGGAATTTCTGCGTGGGTTACTTTGAAGAAAAATATTATTTTCCTTTTTTAAAATTATTTTCTTAATGCCTCAGTGTCTAGTAAAGCCATCTCTGTCTTGGTATTATTCTGAGAAATTATTCCTTTCCGTGATTCCTTGTCTATTGCTGGGAGGCAATCAAGGGTCAAAGAAAACAACATAACTGTGAGAAGCCCTCGGTACGTGTTCAGATTTTCATCAAAATAATTAACTTCTCAGGACGCCTGGGTGGCTCAGTGGGTTAAGCCTCTGCCTTTGGCTCAGGTCATGATCCTGGGGTCCTGGGACTGAGTCCCGCGTCGGGCTCCTTGCTCAGTGGAGAGCCTGCTTCTCACTCTGCCTGCTTGTGCTTTCTCTTTATCTGACAAATAAAATCTTGAAAAAAAAAAAACTTTTAAAAAAATAATTAACTTCTCTTTTGGGAAGCTTTAAAATCTCAAGACGATTGCTCTGAGCTCTTAGGACATGTGACCAAAAGCAAAAAGCATTTTCTTCCTCTTCCGACCTCATCCTTTTCTATGTGTGTATGGGAACAGATCGAGTTTCCTCAGAAGTGGCAAAATCCTGCCTGGTGTGTGTTGGGAAGTAAGCGGGTTTTTAGTGAGATTTCACCTTCTGTCCATCACAGGTTCCTCCAGATTTCTTGCTCCCTGGAAGCTCCTGGGGTCGTCCAGCTGGTTCAAGCCCTGTGTTGGGAGTTCCAGCCAACATGCCTGGAATGGCACATGTGGCTTGGTAAGGTGAAGTTTTCTTCTCTTTCCTTCCTGGAACTGACATATTTCATCTTCCTGTAGGTCCCAGTTGTGTTTGAGCCTCTTGGTCGGGCTGTCTGATCCTACTTCCTTCCCCTCAGACTCCTTTCTACCACAAACTTGGTTGCCCACTTGAAGGGATCTCCACGTTGCCCTGCAATTCTTTGGTTTGAGGTGCAGAATTGGTTTCTTTCCCCTAATGATGGCCAAGAGAAGCTCGTGAAGAGATTGAATCCTAAGGCTGCCACACTATCAAGAACTGATTCAAAATGATTACAAGAAGGTAGGAAGAAGAAACACCACAAATCCCATTTATAGGAATACCCTTGGTAGAACTGAGGGATTTCTGCCAGGTCTGAGTAGTTTAACCTTAGGACTCTCTTCTTCACACATCTCTAGAGTATCAGGGGCCAAGATTGCCTTCTACTGTATGTGTCACACTCCAGAAACTTGGGGGGCCACCCTCTTTTGATAGTTCAGTGCTCTTCCCTTTTAAGTACTAAAGGTTTCAGTAGAGCTGTAGCTCGGAAAAAGAGATAAAAGCAGAATGATATATCTTGCAATAACATCATAATGGGTAGGGGTTGGGGTACCTCTGGACAGTCTATGTATGTGTGTATGAGGAGACATCCCCTAGCATGATTCCTGAGGTTTGTGGCAATGCCTTCTCGGCAGGGGTGGAGGGGTCAGTGGGGCTGGGTAAATACTCTCTTTTGATTTTTCCAATACTGTCATTCATATCATGTACCCTTGCTTGTTTTATAATAATAACAATAGCTAATGGCAAAAATTAGAGCATTTACGTGCCAGGCATTGTAATAAATACTTTAAATGTATTTATGCAGCTAACAAACAACTCTATGAAGGAAATATTATTACCGCCCCAGGTTTTAGATGAGGATACCGAGACACCGAATAATTATAAGTAGCCCAAGGTCACCCATCAAGTAAGGAACAGAGAGGTAATGGTATCTCTGTTCACCCAGGCATCTGTGTGGCTTCCCTTGATCCAAAGTACTTTCTGCTGGTGGGTTGGGCTAGTGTCTCCTCCTCCTTGAGATCCTGGATCTTTCTTGCTCGAGCCACTGCCAGTGATTCTGAACACTGCACGTTCTGAGCCTCTGCCTTCGTGGAAAATTATTTATTTTGACTGAGACAATTTAGAATACAACAAAAAAATTTTAAATGAAAATTCATACTAAGTAACACCACTCCTAAACCAATAAGACATCCTGCCCTGGGCACCTGGGTGGCTCAGTTGGTTGAGTGACTGCCTTCGGCTCAGGTCATGATCCCGGAGTCCCGGGATCGAGTCCCACATCGGGCTCCTGGCTCCGTGGGGAGTCTGCTTCTCACTCTGACCTTCTCCCTTCTCATGCTCTCTCTTACTCTCTCTCTTTCCTAATAAATAAATAAATAAAATCTTAAAAAAAAAAAAAGACATCCTGCCCTTCCTTGGCACTCAGAAATGGCTTCTTTACATTTTTCTTTCCAGAAACCATTTGCGATTAGTTCTCCCAACTGAGCAGCAAGAGGAACAAGGTCAAAGCCATACTCTGGCTCATCACATAAGCAATTTATGGGAGAAATTCATGATGCTAGTAAGTGCTATGTTTATGAACAAATATACTGATCTGGACACTTACACAAGTTCCTCCAACCAAACACAGCCAATAAACCAATGAAGTGTGATTCTACAAAGAAGGAACTTTTATTTTTATGTACTTTGATTCTACAAAGAAGGAACTTTTATTTTTATGTACTTTATTAACTCTCTAAAAGTAAAAAAAAAAATTATATTTTTGTCAGATGCTTTTCTTAAATCACTTCACAACTCTCTCCCACTTCTCTTGGGTCTGACAGAGGCCATCCAATTTCCCAGTCAGAGCTGCTGGAGAAACACCGGGAGGGAGGTAGAAGGGAGGAAGGAGAAGCAGATTTAGGAGTGATTTGCTTATGTTACTGCGATAACTCCTCTGAGGAACAGGGATGGGCATGGGAGATGGCCAAGTTTCGACTCCTCTCCCACAAAATTCACACATGTTAAAGGTGTCACTACATGTTCTTTCAAGAACAGGGTCAAGGTGTGGGTGGTTGTTGTTGTTGTTATTGTTGTTGTTGTTGTTTTGAGAATGCTTTCCTGTTATGATGAACCAGAAATACAAGATTCCACTGTAAAACTGGAAGAGTGACAGAATACAGATGAGCTTATTTCCCTCAAGGGAAATAGAAAGAGGGCCAAACAAAGCCAATGAATGGAGAAGCCCAAGATTGGTTGGGAATAAACATTGGGGATAATAACATTTCAGCACAGAGAGCTTCTGATCCCTCCCAGCAGGTATCTGCCATCATTCTATCCCTCTCTCGTCCGAAGCACCTGCCAAACCAAATGGCTATTTCCTTTCTATAGCAGGTATAAGCCAACCCAACAGTATCTCTTTGGACATGATACAAAGTCAAGAGGAAAGTTTATACATCTCATCCCAAGGTAGAGGTGCACATAACTAACCCAGCACATTCATTATACGATATCAATGTACATGGAAGTAACTTTAATCAAATCAGAGGTATTACCTCGTGTAATGTTCTGTGGCTCTGTGGCTAAGCCAGTGATAATTCTATTCCCCTGGCTTGTGACTGATTTAGCAAATGACAGGTAATGCAATTTTAATCAATGAGTCATGGAGTGGATTCTGCCTAGGGCTTCTAGAAATGTTTCCTCACTCGCAAAAAGTGACACAAGTGAAATATGACTACTTCCCTATTCGAACCACCCCAATCCACTGACAAAGATGTGGAGTAACTGGAACTCTACTATATTGCTGGTGGGAATCTAAACTGGCACGACCACTCTGGAGAAGAGTTTGGCCATTTCTTACTAACATACACTTACCGTTTGACTCAGAAATCACATTCTTGGGCATTTACCCTAGACCAGGGTTTCTCAACCTCAGCACTATTGACATCTCAGGCCTACTAAGTCTTGGTTGTGGGGAGCTATTCTATCCATTGTAGGATGTTTAGCGGCATCCCTGGTGGATGCATCCCCGTAGATGCCAGGAGCATTCCCCCACCCCCCAAGTTGAGACAATCAAAATGTCTCCAGACATTGCCAAGTATCCCTTGGAGGGCAAAATTGCCCCTGGTCGAGAACCATATCTCTGGAGAAATGAAACATGTTTGTCTAAAAACCTGTACCCAAACATTTATGGAGATTTTATTCATAATTGCCAAAAACTAGAAACAACTCAAATGACTTTCTTTTTGTCTTTTAAAGATTTTATTTATTCATTTATTTATTTGAGAGAGAGAGATAGTGAGCAAGCGAGCGAGCGAGAGAGAGAATGAGCAGGGGGGGAGAGGGAGAGCTCAGCAGCGATGCTGAGCAGGGAGCCCGAAACGGGGCTCGACCCCAGGATCCTGGAACAGGGCCTCAGTGGAATATTATTCAGCAATAAAAGGGGAAGGGCCATTACTATACCCAATAAATTCAATGGATCTCAAAGATATTATGCTGAGTGAAAGAAGTCAGTCTCACAACATTACACACTGTATGATTCTATTTATATGGCATTCTTGAGAAGACAAAATTGTAAGTACAGAAAGCAGATCAGTGGCTACCAGAAATTAGGAATGAAGGGAAGGTGTGACAAAGGGATAACATGAGGGAATTTGGGGGTGGGGGCGGTAGAACTCTTCTGTATACTTATTACAATGGTTTTCACATGTATCAAAGCTTATAGAACTGTACATCGAAAGAACCAATTCTATTGCATGTTCATTTAAAAAGTAAATTTTTTAAAAATAAGGAGGTTAAAAAAAAAACGTGACACAAAGTTTCTGGATGTTATTAAATGAGGATGTGATTCCAGGAGCTGCTATAGCCTTGCTGGCCTTGATAATGTCAATGGCAATCAACATTGGAACTGCCCCTCTCGGGACTTCTTGTTCTGTGAGATAACGCGTTTCCCTTATCCTGAAAGCCACTTCTGCTTTCATTTTCTATTACTTGCAGCTAAAAGCGTTTCCTCACAAATAGATGTTAAATGTTGTCATTTATTAACATGTTAACATTTCATTTGGTTTTAAAAAAGTAAACATTGAACCTCTAATAAGTTAGATTGAAATAATGAAATGCAATATTAATGGAGAACAATCTAGAAGTTTTCCTTTTAATAAAAAAGATCATGAATGATAGAACCTTAGTAACTCCTCACATCAACCCAGCTTTTTCCATCTCAACAGCATCTTTACACCCACCATTTCACTTGCTCCTACTGATACCCTATGAGTGAGGCAGGCATCGTTTATCCCATTTTAGAGGTGAACACATACTCTGTAAATGAGTGATAGGTAACATGTTCACAGTCAATACCTTAACACAAAAGAGTAATTAATGGTGTAACTTTATTGTAGGAGTATGCTGGAGTAAGTATTTTCGTTAGAAGAGGCCACTGTGAGTAGTTGGTTTGTTTGTTTGTTTGTTTGTTTGTTTTGGTTTTTTTCTGAGTGAGACAGGAAACCGTTACAGGCTTTTGAGCAGGAGAATGGCATGACCTGATTGAGAATAGACTACAGGGGACAAGCATGGAAGCAGCAGTGAGTACAGACCTGAAGGAAGTATCTCCTTCCTAGAGGAAAGATGAAAGAGTTTAAGGAAAGGGAGAGGGGGGAAAAGGTTCTTGAGAATTCTAGGCAGAAGGAGCTGAGAGTGCAAAGACCCTGAGGCAGCAGTGTGCTTGGTGTGCTCAAAAAACAGCAAGGGAGCCAGCATGCCTAGAGTGGAAGGAACGAGAGGGAAAAATATAGGAAATAGGAAGGTGGGGGCCACGGGTTAAATTTGAGGCCTACTGGTGGAAGCAGGGAGACCTGTTGGAGATTATTGCTGTAGGACAGGTGAAAAGTGATGTTGGATTGATTGGACCCGAGTGGGAACAGTCGCAGTGATGAGGTGTAAGCTTCTGAATGTAATTCAGGGGGAGACCTTGCTCTGGATGGGTACAGGATGTAATACGTAACAGGAGGACAGAACAACGTTTTCGGACAGTACAACTTTTGAGTCACCAAATTAGATCTATACATGTCTGCCTTTGTATTTTTAAAAAGGTGGACTGTACCTCTTATTGCAGCAATGAATGTTCTAGTACCTGCTGATAACTTTTAGATCTCCACTCCTTCCAAGAGGAGAAGTTTAAAGAGGCGTCAAAAAAAAAAAAAAAAAAAGGCAAAGAAACATGAAGTACGTAGCAAAAGATCCTGAAAACCTTAGATGGAAATTAAATATAACAGGGATGCAGATTATGCTCTCATACCCTTCAAGACTCTGAAAGAGAGAGGAAGATCTGTGAAGTAATAGCTGGTTACATAGATGGTATTACACACCAGGATTTGACCTCCACATCAACAATCATTGGTGAAATATGACTCAAAATTACAATGAGATACCACCTAACATCCATTAGGATAGCTATTATTGAAAAAATACAGAAGACAATTGTTGAAGAGGAAGTATGTGGAGAAATTAGAAACCTTGTGCACTGTTGGAATGTCAAATGGTGTAGCCACTATGGAAAACAGAATGACAGTTCCTCAAAAAATTAAACGTCAAATAAGCATATGATCCAACAACTCCACTTCTTGTTATATACCCAAAAGAATTGAAAACAGGGACTTAAACATATATTTGTCCACCCAGGTCCAGAGCAGCATTATGCGCAATTATGCACAACATTATGCACAAGGTGGAAGCATGGCACGTGGGGGGCTCAGTCAGTTAAGCATCTGCCTTTGGCTCAGGTCATGATCCCGGGGTCCTGGGATCAAGCCCTGCATCTGGCTCCCTGGTCAGCGGGGAGCCTGTCTCTTCCTCTCCCTCTGCCTGCCGCTCCCCCTGCTTGTGCTCTCTCTCTCTCAAATAAATTTTAAAAATCAAAAATAATTAAAAATAAAAACAAAAGGTGGAAGTAAGCCAAGCGTCCACTGAAGGGTGAATGGATACACAAAATGTGGTATGCGCATACAATAGATTATTATTCAGCCTTAAAAAGGAAGGAAATTCTGACACATACTGTAACATGGATGAACCTTGAGGACAGTATGAAATGAACCAATCGCAAGAAGACAAATACTGTATGATTCCACCTACATCAGGTATATAATGTAGTCAAATTCATAGAGACAAAAAGTCAAATGGTGGTTTCTAGGGGCTAGGAGTGGGAAGGAATGGGGATTTATTGTTTAATGAGTACACAATTTCAGTTTTGTAAGATGGTAAGTTCTGGAGATGGTAGGTGGTAACGGTTGCACAGAATGAATGTACTTAATGCCATTGAATCATACACTTAAAATGGTTAAAATAGCAAGTTTTATGTTATTTATACTTTACCACAAGTTTTTTAAAAAGCAAAAAAACAGGATTTGATTTTCTGGATTATGACTAATAATGCAAGAACAATAAGCCCTGGGAATCTCACAAAGAACGTCTTTGAGAATAAATGTTTGTCTCGCTTTATTTTCTTTGAATAGATTTCTAGAGATGGAATCCTTGGATCTAAGTGTTTGAACATTGGTAAACTCTCCTTTTGAGGTATATTGCCAAATTTCACTGTGGTAAATGTGCAACAACTTAAACTATACCAGAAAACAAAAAACCAGAGAAAATATTTGTAACAAACATAGCAAAAAGTTAATAGTCTTAACAGGAAAGTAAATTGATCTTGAAAATAAATTTATCAACAAATTGATAAGCAAAATACACTAAGACCAGAATAGGTATATTGGTAATGAAAATGGACAGACATCCTATAAACACACACACACAAAATGACTTTTAAAATTATGAAGTAGTCCTACCCCACTGGCATCAAAGAAATAAAAATGAAAGGGTGCCTGGATGGCTTAGCCGGTTAAGTGTTTGCCTTCACCTCAGGTCATGATCTCAGGGTCCTGGGATCGAGCCCCACATTGAGCTTCCTGCTCAGCGGGGAGTCTGCCTCTCTCTCTATCTCCCCCCCTCTCTCTCTCTTTCTTCCTCCCTCCCTCCTTTGTTCAGGGTTCTTATCAAGAATGGATGCTGTATTTTGTCACATGCTTTTTCTGTATCTATGAGAGGATCTTAACTTTTCTTTTGTTAATGTGGTGTATCACACTGATATATTTGCAGATATTGAACCTGAAGCCCATGAATAGAGCCCATTTGGTCGTGGTGAACAATTCTTTTAATGTACTGTAGATTTGATTTGCCAGTATCTTGTTGAGAATTTAAAAAAAAAAAAAAAAGAGAATTTTTGCATCCATGTTCATCAGGGATATTGGCCTGTAATTCTCCTTAATGGTGGGATCTGTCTGGTTTGGGAACCAAGGTAATGCTGGCCTCAGAGAAGGAGTTTGGAAGTTTTCCTTCCATTTCTATTTTTTGGAACAGTTTGAGAAGAACCAGTATAACTCTTCTGTAAATGTCTGGTAGAATTCCCCTGGGAGGCCATCTGGCCTAGGGCTTTTCTTTCTTTTTTTTTTTTTTTTCTCCCGGGTAGATTTTTGATGATTGATTCCATTTCTTTGATGGTTATGGGTCTGTTCAAATTTTCTATTCTTCCTGTTCCAGTTTTGGTAGTTTGTATGTTTCTAGGAATGTATCCATTTCTTCCAAATTTCCCAGTTTGTTGGCATATAATTTTTCATGATATTCTCTTATAATTGTATTTCTATGGTGTTTGGCTGTGATCTCTCCTCTTTCATTCGTGATTTTATTTATTTGGTTCCCTTCTCTTTCATAAGTTTGTGTAGGGTTTTTTTTTTTTTTTTCAGTTTTATTAAGTCTCAAAGAATCAGCTCTTAGGTCATTGATCTGTTCTACTGGCTTTTTTTTTAAAAGATTTTATTTATTTATTTGACAGAGAGATCATAAGTAGGTGGAGAGGCAGGCAGAGAGAGAAGAGGAAGCAGGGTCCCTGCTGAGCAGAGAGCCCGATGCCGGGCTTGATCCCAGGGCCCTGAGATCATGACATGACTTGAGCCGAAGGCAGAGGCTTTAACCCACTGAGCCACTCAGGCGCCCCTGTTCTACTGGCTTTTGTGTGTGTTTCTATATTATTTATTTCTGCTCTACTCTTTATTGTTTCCCTTCTCCTGCTGGCTTTAGGTTTTATTTGCTCTTCCATGTCTAGTCCCTTTAAGTGTAAGGTTAGATTGTGCATTTGGGACTTTTCGTGTTTCTTGATCCTTGCCCATAGTGCAATATACTTCCCTCTTAGGATAGCCTTCGCCACATCTCAAAGGTTTCTGGAATTTTGTGTTTTCATTAACATTTGCTTCCATGTATTTTTTATTTCTTCTTTAATTTCCTGGTTAACTCATTCATTCTTTATTAGGATGTTCCTTAATCTCTGTGTATTTGTGGTCTTTCCTAATTTTTTCTTGTGGGTGACTTCAAGTTTCATATCATTATGGCTTGAATATATGCATAGTGTGATCTCAATCTTTTTGTACTTAAGGGATGATTCGTGAGCCAGTCTGTGATCTACTCTGGAGACTGTTCCATGTGCACTGGAAAAGAATCTGTATTCTGCTGCTTTAGGATGAGATGTTTTGAATATATCTGTTAAGCCCATCTGGTCCATGGGGGGCCTTAGTGGCTCAGTTGGTTAAGCTTCCAACTCTTGATTTTAGCTCAGTCAAGATCTCAGGATTGTGAGATTGAACCCTTCCCCTAGGGCTCAGCTCCGGCCATGGAACCTGCTTAAGGTTCTCTCTTTCCCTCTCCCTCTGCCCCTCCCCGCCCTTCTCTTTGTCTCCCTCTTAAAACAAAACAAAACAAAACAAAACAAAACAAAACAAAACAAAACAAAACAAAAGGAAACTGGATCCTATTTCCCCTAGAACTGAAGCTTTGCAGCACTCTATGATCCACAGATTTGGTGTGTGGGAGGGGTTCATACTGGTCGTCTGCAGGGTGGGACTGGGTGCTTGCTAATTCTCGGACTGAGTCGCCCTAGTGGAAATGCACCTGCAGGGCACGGAGGGCGGGGGGGGGGGGGGGGGGGGGGGGGGGGGGGGGGGGGGGGGGGG
>JAPYYJ010003636.1:0-11319 GCA_028533885.1 Nasua narica | reverse complement strand
TAATTGAAACATCAGGGTCTTTTTTTTTAGATCTGAAATATCTGGCAAGGATGTTTAATGAGGTTTTCTTTATGTTATTATAAATATGATTTAAATTTAGTTTCATGCCCAGGTTATGAAAATAATACAATCCTTTGATTCGTAATGATGTCCATTGGGATAATCATTTTTTACAGAGACTGGATCAGGCATAACACTTTATAGGTAATGCTGTGTAAACAAAGACCATGACCCTTACTACAGATGCTTTCTGTCTAATTCAGATCATTTTGAGGGGTGGAAATCTTGAAGCAATTAAAGTGTACACTTCAAAGTAAATGCATACATACATATTTATGCATATACGTAAATGCTCTACTTGCATATATTAGCTACTTGTTTGAAATCCACTTTTACATAGAAAAAGACTATCTTATTACTTTGAGTATTATATTTTAATCCTACTTGCACCGTACATCAAACAGTCCATTAAGTACTGGTGTTATCATCATATTGTACAAGATAATACAGGCTTAAGAAGTTTTAAAAAATGTGATGAAATACATGTTTCTTTTTGCTATGTACTTTTGTTTTAAAGAGTTTATTTATTTATTTGACAGAGAGAGGGAGATTACAAGTAGGCAGATAGGCAGGCAGAGAGAGAGAGGGAGAAGCAGGCTCCCTCTTGAGCAGAAAGCCACATGCGGGTCTCAATCCCAAGACCCTGAGATCATGACCTGAGCCGAAGGGAGAGGCTTTAACCCACAGAGTCACTCAGGCTACCCTATGTAGTTTTGTTTTAAAATACTATGTTTTACTCTCTATATAATTGAAACATCAGTGTCTTTTTTTTAGATCTGAAATTTCTGGCAAGGATGTTTAATGAGGTTTTCTTCATGTTATTATAAATATGGTTTAAATTTGGTTTCATGCGCAGGTTATGAAAATAATACATACCTTTGATTCATAATGATGTCCATTGGGATAATCATTTTTTACAGAGACTGGATCAGGCATAACACTTCATAGGTACTGCTGTGTAAACAAGGCCATGACTCTTACTATAGTTGCTTTCTGTCTAATTCAGATCATTTTGAGGGGTGGAAATCTTGAAGCAATTAAAGTGTACACTTCAAAGTAAATACATATATACACATATATGTATATACATGGATAGCGTACTTGCATATATTAGCTACTTGTTTGAAATCCACTTTTACATAGAAAAAGACATTTCTGTACCTATCTAGTCATATGTAGCCAATGGAGATTTTTTTTCCCCATTTATGCTCCTACGAATTTATGAATCCCTGGGGTTCATGCTTACCTGCTCTGTTTCAAAATTCTAGGGTTCTGTTGATTCCCAATGTCTTCTCTTTCTTGATAGCTCTTCTGTTGTCCATAGTATGAGGGAGAAATTAATGATGATATTCCTGTTTGAAGTCTCCCTCTTATATTTTCAAAGAACATAAACTACTTTTCAATTTGTTGTGTACCATCCTTTGGGAAAACTATGGACCTACAGAGAATCAAGTTTCCCTTCAGGACTACGAATGTATTTCTCTATGAAAACATATTAACTGGGGGTAATCAGAGGCATGTAGTCCTGGTATGAATATCTGACACCACACTCTTGCTTTTTTGCTCTTGTCTTTTCCCAGTTCATTGGAAATATATTACTGGTCCTCTGTAAGGAGGAATACAACAGACAGAGTCCAGTGTGCTTTATTTAACATGAAATTTTAATAAAGAGGGAAAGGATTTATATGTTCTTAACTATTTGAAAAGTTAAATATTACGCTTGCATACATTTTTGAGGGTGCAAAGAAAGGGGGTTTTAATTAGTTTTTTTATCATCTATTTGCCTAGTGCTCTGTATTGTTTTCTCCAGATCTGGAAAATCTGCTTTGATATAAGATATTTCTTAAACTTGAACTTTTTGAAACAAATATAGTAATTTCTCTGATTTCTCCGATGTCCTAATTTTGACACTATTAAAATGTACAAAAGCTGAATGCGTTTGATACACATTGAAGGGAAACATGAAGTCGGATTATATAATTGAAACACACAAACATACCATTTTTTGAATAAATATAATTGCTGTGCTTAAATTAGTGCATCTCCTTTCACTCTCTGGTCCTAGTTCTTTCCATTATAAAATGAATTCATTGAATGTCATGAATGCTAAGAAAATTTTATTTCTACATTGAATTTATCACTTATGTACTTAGTTATATCTCTCAAATAAAAATATGTGCCAGGCAGTACTTTGAATAAATTGAATACTATACTCAGTTTCATTCTTCCCTACAAAACATTTTCAATTAAGTAATATCGTTATTACTCCCTGAAACTTCCTTCCCAGTATTAATAAGCATCACCTTCCATCTTCATCCAGATGTTAATAGAAATCAAATAGAGACTGAGGGTTTCTATTTTCAACTATCAGGATCAAGATAGCACCGCCATTTACCCATCCAGCCAATATCAGAGGGCTTCTGCTAAAAAACGGAATTTTCAAAAAAAAAATTTTCTTATAACATTGTAGTTCAATGTCCAGGATTTTTTCTCAAAGATTTTAATTACTTAATTTACAGAGAGAGATCACAAGTAGGCAGAGATGCAGGCAGATAGAGAGGGGGAAGCAGGATCCCCAATGAGCAGAGAGCCCAATGCAGGGCTCGATCCCAGGATCCTGAAATCATGACCTGAGCTGAAGGCAGAGGCTTTAACCCAGTGAGCCACGCAGGCACCCCTAATGTCCAGCTTTTTTTTTTCTTTTTAAGATTTTATTTATTTATTTATTTATTTGACAGAGAGAGAGAGAGAGAGAGAGATCACAAGTAGGCAGAGAGGCATGCAGACAGAGAGGGGGAAGCAGGCTCCCTGCTGAAAAGAGAGCCAGATATAGTCCTTGATACCAGGACCCTGAGATGATGACCTGAGCCAAAGACAAAGACTTTAACCCACTGAGCCACCCAGGCACCCCTCAAAGTGCAGGTTTAAATGAACAACTCACTCATAACAACAATTACAACGAAAATCCCAAAGCAGAGAAAAGGCAATAAAGAGATACCAACAATAAAACGATGGAAATGTTAGAATTATGTGAAAAAGCACTTAACTCTGTCAGCACAAAAATGATTGAAAACCAATCGTAAATATGCTTGAAACAAGTGAAAGCATAGAAACACTCTGGAATAAAAAAATGTTCAGAAAATATATGGATGATAAAAGTAACATAAAAAAAAATTAAGAACTAAGGGCACCTGAGTGGTTCACTTGGTTAAGTGTTTGATATGGTTTCAATTCAGGTCATTATCTCAGGTTCTGAGGTTCAGTCCCACCTGGAGCTCTGCTCTCAGCACACTCTGCTTGAGAACTTTCTCTCCCTTCCTCCTTCCGTCCTACTACTTATGCTCTTTCACTCTTTCTCCTCCTCTCTCTTTCAAATAAAAAATAAATAAATAAATAGTTAGATAGATTTTTCCAAAAAATTAAAATTTTTACACAGTGTGTTGTTTTAATTCAATTGAGTTAAAATCCATTTCTATTTATATATATCTACCTATAAACTATCTTTATCTATAATTATATCATATTTATATCTATATATCAATCAAATAAATATATTTTCATTAGAACTTACAGTGAAAATTCTCTTAATAAGTGGAACATTTGAATTGACTGATATGAAGCACTGTTATATATAACTACTTATAGGTTTCATATAATTATTACTTTAAAATTATATGAATCCCAGGGTTACCTGTACTACCCAGTAGATTGAGCATCTAACTTTGACTTGGGTCATCATCCCAAAGTCCAGGGATTCAGTCCCCTATTGGGCTCCCTCTCTCTTTGCCCCTCCTCCGCCACTGTCTCTTTCTCAAACAAATAAATAAAATCTTTAAAAATATAATAGTCTATCAATACCAAAGGTTGACTATTATCAATCTTCATCTCATCAATAAAGCAACTTTTATTTTTATTTTTTAAAAGATTTTATTTATTTATTAGATATATATAGAGAGGGATCACAAGTAAGCAGAGAGGCAGGCAGAGAGAGAAGGAGGGAGAAGCAGGCTCCTTGCTGAGCAGAGAGCCCAATGATGGGCTCGAACCTAGGACCCTGAGATCACGACCTGAGCTGAAGGCAAAGGCTTTAACCCACTGAGCCACCCAGGTGCCCCCAGTGATACAACTTTTAGTTAAACAAAAATCAGAGATTCTATACTGTATTTATGTATTGAAGTCCAACAAATTGCCATAAACTAAGGGCTGAAAGCACAAATGTATAAAATCATAAGTAAATGTTTTCCATGTATTAAAAGTGTGCCCACAGCTTAGTTGGATCCTATGATTTAGGTTTTGCAAGGCTGAACTCGGTTTTGGTCAGGACAAGTTCCCATCTGTAGCATGGGATCCTCTTTCAAAACTATGTGGCTGTTAGCAAAATTCATTTCTTGCAGGTGTAGAACGCATGTTGGCTTACTTCTTCAGGACCAGCACCAGAATTTCTTTATTTTCAAATATAATGCCAATCTATGAGTTCTAATCAATATTGTAGTCTAGGGGAACCTGCGTGGCTCATTAGGTTAAGCCTCTGTCCTTGGCTCAGCTCATGATCTCAGGGTCCTGAGATCTAGCCCCACATTGGGCTAGATCGGGTTAAAAGTTGTTTTAAACTTTTCAGACCTGGATACTTTTGAGGGATATTAATTCTTTGTATGGTTGGAACACATTAAACAGATAATTCTGCAGAATTTACCAAATAAATATTTCTTTGCTACTGATTTGAAAATCTCTGTCAATTAGATTCTAATCTATAACAATACAATTAAAGGTGATTATTCCCTTGACTATCTCTTTTTCAAAATCAGATGCTGTTTATAAGCAATATTAAGATCACATGGAGCTGATAGCAAACTCTTACAGTTTTATTAACATACTTTAATTTAGAATTAATAGAAAAATTTGAAAAGTGTCTATTTTTACTATGAGGTAACAAGATAGCAGTTCCAAAATATGCCTTTAATAATTTTACATATTTTTATAATTACAGAAAAAGTCTTAAAAAAAGTCTTTGTAATAATTGTTTTCTGATCAAAAGAATATGCATCCTTTTTTGCAGTTTCTATTTATTCATCTATTTCCTTCAACAGGAAAACATACACTCTCAGAAGAAATTACTACTTTACCTGACCTTTAGCACAGAAGCAACATTAGTGAAGTTCATCTCATATCTTTGTGGACCACTATTTCAAAAGACTCTACATTATGCATTGCTCCCAACATGTGTAGCTATCATCTATCACCAACAACATGATTATGATACCACTGATTACATGCCTTATGCTGGGCATTTTACCCCCATGATTTATTTATTACCTAACTGGAAGCCTGCACCTTCCAATCCTCTTTACCAGTTTCTCCAATGCCCCCTCAAGCCTCCTGTCTGGGAACCATCAGTTTGTTCTCTGTATATATAGGTCTGATTCTACTTTTTGTTTGGTTATTTAATTATTTAATTATTTTTATTTTTATTTTATTTTTCCCCAAATACTTTTATTTTATTTTTTCAGTGTTACAAGATTAATTGTTCATTGGGGCAGGTGGTCCAAGTGGCTCTTACTCCTTGGAGGTCATGGGGACCTAAAGGTCCCCTACCCAGATGCCGTAGCCAAATTCGTTGCCATAACTGGAAATGAAGTAGTCATTGGACACAATGTCATCCCTGATGTCAAAGGTGGAAGAGTGGCTGTCTGTGTTAAAGTCACAAGAAACAACCTGTTCCTCAGTGTACCGCTGAGGGTGACCTGGAGGGGGCCTTCTGATGTCTGCTTCACCACCTTCTTGATGTCATCATATTTGACAGCTTTCTCTAGGTGGCAGGTCAGGTCCACGTCAGACATTTTGGGGATGGGGACCCAGAAGACCATGCCAGTGAGCTTCTCATTCAGGTCAGGGATGCCCTTGCCTACAGCCTTTGCCATGCCAGTGGAACCAGGGATGATGCCCTGGGTAGCCCTCAGCCATCATGCCATAGCTTCCCAGAGGGACCTTTCATGGTTTTCTGCATGGCAATGATGACATGGATGGTAGTCATGAAACTCTCCACATGCCAAAGTTGTCATGGATGTCCTTGGCCAGAGGAGCCCAGCAGTTGGTAGTGCAGAAGGCATTGCTGACAATCTTGAGGGAGTTGTTATATTTCTCATGGTTCACACCCATCATGAACATGGGGGCATCAGCAGAAGGAGCACGATGATGACACTCTTGGCCCTCTCCTTCAAGCGAACCCTTACTTTCTCCATGGTGATGAAGACTCCAGAGGACTTCACAACACATTCAGCACCAGCATCATCCCATTTGATGTTAGCGGGATCTCACTCCTGGAAGATGGGGATGGACTTTCCATTGATGACAGTATTCCTGCTGTCAGCCTGGACTGTTCCATAGAATTTGCCATGGGTAGAAGCATACTGGAACATGTAAACCACATGGTCAAGGTCAATGAAAGGTTACTGATGGCGACAATATCCACTTGGCCAGAGTTAAAAGCAGCCCTGGTGACCAGGTGCCAAATACAGGCAATCTGTTCACTCTGACCCTCACCACTGTGTCTCAGGGACACAGCTGGCACTGCACCAGAAGCTGTGGCTGCCTGTTGAACAAGGAGGAGCAGAAAGCCAAGATCACATCCAAATTTTATGGATCAAAATATTCCATTGTGTACATTTACCATATTTTTACCATTTATTTGTGGATATTTGGGCTGTGTCCACAGTTTGGGCACTATAAATTATTCTATAATAAACACATGGGGCCATGTATATTTTTAAAATTTTGTTTAAATTTCAGTTAGCTAACATATAGTGCAATACTAGTCTCAGGTGTACAATTAAGCGATTCCACATTCCATACAACATCTAGTGCTCATAAGAACATGTACCCTTCTTAATACCCATCACCTACTTAACCCATCCCCACTCACCTCCCCTCTGGTAACCTTCAGTTTGCTCTCTGTAGTTAACAGACTGTTTCCCACTCCCCCTAAGTATGTTTCTCTCTCTCTCTCTCTCTGTCTCTCTGTGTGTCAAATAAATAAATAAATAAAATTTAAAAAATGATAATAACAAGGTTTCATTCTTTTATATATACATATATGTATCTCACATTTTCTATATCCATTTATCAGCCAATGGACTCTTGTGGAAACACAATTGTTTCCATAATTTCACTATTGTTCGTAATGTGTTTATAAACATCAGCGTTCATTTATCCCTTTTAATTGGTATTTATGCATTCTTTGCATGAATATCTTGCAGTGCAATTCCTGGATCATATGGTGGTTCTATTACTGTGCCTAACTTTTTGGATATGCAAATGTTTTCTTAATTTTATCTCTAAATAGTATTTCATTACATGTATCAACCCCAGTCTTCCTTTTCCATCCATTAGTCAATGAAGAACAATAATATTTTATATGAAAAGACAACACATATGAACAGTTAGATATTTATTGCACGGCTGAGATAATAGTTTTACAATTATATATAAATGTCAAAAAATAAAATTTGTAAAAACTGTTGGATGGTGTGAAACATATATGGATTCATACATGTCGTTCATTAACACAAAATAGCATCCATGTTAAGATTCAACGTTATAGTACTAATTATTTTCTAACTGATTTAGGATTCATTTCTTAACATTTATTGATTCAAATTATTCCTATAAAAATCAGTAGTAGTTACCTTGTAGAATTTTTGTTCAGAGATATAGTAAAAAATGGGCAAACTCACTAGAAGCACATAGACCTATATTTAGGCACGTCATCATCATCATCATCACCCAGGTTACTGTTCCAAGACTAGAGCAAACTAGCATCACATCTCTTCAATTTTATCAGAAATATGGAAATTGGGGCACCTGGGTGGCTCAGTGGTTTAAAGCCTCTGGGTTCAGCTTAGGTCATGATCTCAGTGTCCTGGGATCAAGTCCTGCATCAGGCTTTCTGCTCAGCCGGGAGCCTGCTTCCCACTCCTTCTCTCTGCCTCCCTCTCTGCTTACTTGTGATCTCTCTCTCTCTCTCTGTGTGTCAAATAAATAAATAAAAATCTTAAAAATATATGTATATTAAAGAAGAATCTTAGGGTTGTGGACAATTGCGTTGAAAGAGAAATAAACACTCATATGATGGAGAAATTATGGTGTAATTGACTTCAAATATGGGAAATAAAATTTTTTAAGAGAGAAGGAAAATACACCTGAGGGAAATGAGATGAGTGGAAAGAATACAGACTGCAAGACTTTTAAGAATGTGATGATATTAGTAAAAATTGAAGGGAAAGTTAATGGAATAAAAACTAAGATCACTTAAAAGAAGCTGGATTTCCATGCAAATGTATTCATATAGAGAAGTAAACCAGAAGTACATTTAAATTATTTTTTAAAATATATTATTTATTTATTTGAGATAGAGACAGTGAGAGAGAGCTTGAGAGGGGAGAAGGTCAGAGGGAGAAACACACTCCTCATGGAGCTGGGAGCCCTATGTGGGACTCGATCCCAGGACTCTGGGAAATTGACCCGAGGTAAAGGCAGTTGCTTAACCAACTGAGCCACCCAGGGACCCCTTTTTAAATTAATAAAATAAGAAATTTAATGATAAAAGTAAGAATAAAGAGAAATAAATTTAAAAATAAATTAAAAGAGCATATCAAAATTTAGAAAAAAAATTAAAATTTACTTTCATTTTCTTGGTACATTAATTAAGTTTTTATGTCAATTTTTGTGAAACACAATTTACAAATAGTAAATGTAGGGAAAAAACATGGTGTCTTCTCTTAGTTATCCTGTTCCTGGATATGTGAGAATAACAATTTTTTCTGTTTGGATTTTATAGTAAAAATAGTCTCCTTTGCAAACAAATCTCATTACTTTTAAAAATGTCACTATGTGATTTCCAAAGACAACTGTTACAATATACTGTGTCTATAAAATATCCTAAAGATTGTCATAATTAGAATACTTACAAGTCCAATATTTTGGTATTAATTATTTAGAAATCAATTAAAATGAGCTTTTAAAAATATCATTGATAGATTGCTTCCTCATGTTGAGGTCTTTTATCCACTTCCAGTTTATCGTTGTGTATGGTGTAAGTGAATATTCAAGTTTCATTCTTCTACATATAGCTGTCCAATTTTCCCATCGCCCTTTATTGAAGAGACATGGGTATTTTTTCCTGCTTTGTCTAAGATTATTTGACCATAGATTGCGGGTCCACATCTAGGCACTCTACTCTGTTCCACTATTCTATGTGTCTGTTTTTGTGTCAGTACCATGCTGTCTTGGTGATCACAGCCTTGTAGTAAAGCTTGAAATCAGGAAATCCTAGAGGAGAACATAGGCAGTGACTTCTTTGACATCTGCCACAACAACTTCTTTCAAGACCAGTCTCCAAAGGCAAAAGAAACAAAAGTGAAGTTGAATTTTTGGGACTTCATCAAGATAAAAAGCTTCTGCACCACAAAGGAAACAGTCAACAAAGCAAACAGGTGACCCATGGAATGGGAGAAGATACTTGCAAAGGACACTACAGAAAAAGGTCTTTATGTAAGATCTGCAAAGAAGTCCTTAAAGGCAAAACAGAGAAAACAAATAATCCCATCCAAAAAAAATGGCAGAAGAGGGGCACCTGGGTGGCTCAGTGGGTTAAAGCCTCTGCCTTTGGCTCTGGTCATGATCTCAGGGACCTGGGGTTAAGCTCCACATCTGGCTCTCTGCTCAGTGGGGAGCCTACTTCCCCCTCTCTCTTCCTGATTCTCTTGGAGAAGACATACAAATGGCCAACAGACACATGAAAAAAATGTTTGTCACCATTAGCCATCAGGGAGATTTAAATCAAAACCACACTGAGATACCACCTTACACCAGTTAGAATGGCCAAAATCAACAAGACAGTAAACAACAAATGTTGGAGAGGATGTGGAGAAAGGGGAACCCTCTCCCACTCTTGGTTGGAATGCAAGTTGGTGCAGGACTTTGGAAAACAGTGTGGAGAGTCCTCAAGAAATTAAAAATAGAGCTACACTATGACCCTGCAATAGCACTACCGGGTATTTAGCCTAAAGATACAGATGTAGTGAAAAGAAAGGCCAAATGAATCTCAATGTTCTTAGCAATTATGCATTTTTAATAACTATTGCAAGAGTAAATTAAAAAAAAAACACAACCTGGAAGTATAATAAAAAATGTAAAATTTGAAACTATTATAAAATCTTTTCCAGTGAGAATTAAACCAGTGTTGTTTGGGATGTATTTGAAATGAAAAACAATATTACATTATAGCAGTGGCCTACTGATGTGAAGATAATTATTGAAACATTTCCATTGGTTTGGAAACTGCCAAGACACTGAACTGACATTCAGGTTCATCTAACCCTATAAATATGTCATCCTATGTAGCAGCCCCAATGATAAAATAGGTATCTAATAACTTGACAACAATTTTAAAACCAAAAAATTTGAAATTTTTGTAATTGCATTTGAAAATATTTCTGTAATAATCAACGTAATTATATAAACCAATAAATTGATAAACATTAGCAGCTATCAGAGTCACTGATATCTTGAATATTTATATATATGTTGTCACCTTTTCAACAAAATTTTTCCAAGGGCCACTTTCATGTCCCGATTTCTTAGGCCGTAAATGAGAGGATTCAGGCTGGGAGGTAACAAGGAATATAGTACAGACATAAAGAAGTTCAGTGATGACTGGGATTTTGAATTTAAACCTAAACATGCAATATATATAGAAGAGAGAAACAAGGCTACCACAGTTAGATGAGGCATGCAGGTAGAGAAGGTTTTAAACCTGCCTTGTGGAGATGGAATTTTTAGCACAGTGGACACAATATAAACATAGGAAGCAACCATGAAAACAAAACATACAAAAACAAAACTTAAACTAACAATAATAAACACATATTCTAGAATTTGCTCCCCAGAGCAAGCAAGTGTAAGCAATGATGGAATGTCACAGAAAAATTGATGCACTATGTTTGGTCCACAGAAATGGACAGAGAATGTGCCTACAACATGAATGGATCCATAGACACACCCACTGAACCATGTTGCTGTCACCATCTGCACACAGGCACCTCTATTCATGATGGCCTCATAGTGCAGAGGACAGCAGATGGCAGCATAGCGGTCATAGGACATCACCAGAAGGAGGGCAAACTCTGTGCCAGCAAGGAAAACAACAAGGAAAACCTGGGAGGCACATCCCACAAAGGAGATGGAATGGCTGTTGGTCAGAGA
>JAPYYJ010003635.1:0-11320 GCA_028533885.1 Nasua narica | reverse complement strand
ACTGAGGGTTTTGGAGGGGAGGGGGGGGGTGATCCTGGTGGTGGGTATCGAGAGGGGCACGTACTGCATGGAGCACTGGGTGTGGTGCATGAACAATCAATCTTGTAACACTGAAAAATTAAAATAAATTTGGGAAAAAAAAAATATATAGCATCCATTCTTGACAAAAACCCACAACAAAGTAGGACAAGAAAGAATATACCTCAAAATTACAAAAGCTACATATGAAAGAACCACATCTAATATTATCCTAATGGGGAAAGACCAAAAGCTTTTCCCCCAAGGTCAGGTACATGACAGATTTCCATTCTCATCACTTTTATTTAACGTAACACTGAAGTCCTAACTTTGGCAATCAGACACGAAAAAGAAATAAAAGGCATCCAAATCATCAAGGAAGAAGTCAAACTTTCACTATTTGTTGAAGACATAATACTCTGTGTAGAACACCAGAAAAACTCCACCAAAAGAAAAAATGCTACTCCTGATAAAGGAATTAGGTAAAGTCATGGAATGCAAAGTCAACATACAGAAATCTGTTGCATTTCTGTACAACAGTGATGAAGCAGCAGAAAAAGAAATTAAGGAATTGATCCCATGTACCATTGCACCAAAAACAATAAGATACTTATGAATAAACCTAACTAAAGAGGTAAAAGATCTGTAGTCTGAAAACTATAGAACACTTATGAAAGAAACTGAAGAGGACACAAAATAATAGAAAGACTTTCCTCTGTTCTTGGATTAGAGGAACAAACATTCCAAAACCATGACTCCCTGAGCAGAGGTGAGTGGGTTTCTTTTATTTAAGTTAGGATGAATACTCAGAAAGGGGATGTTTGTCATCAGATGTAGAAATGGGCATAAAATAAGTGATGGGGATTAAGGAGTGCACTTATGATGAGCACAGGGTATTGTATAGAGTGCTGATTCACTTTATTGTCTATGTGAAACTAATATTACACTATATAACTTGAACTTAAATAAAAACTAGCTGGAATTTTTTAAAAAACTTTTAAAATTAAATAATAAACAGAAAAGAAGAGAAGGAAATTGTAAACTAGAAAAAGTTAATAAGCACAAAATGGAAATGAACTAATAAAAATTATAATTAAAAACAACTCCCAGGGCTGCTTCAAAAGTAAAGATTGACTTAAGGCACATTCTTGAGTTGTTTTTATAAGATTGAAGCCATACACAATGGAGTTAATGAAGTTAAAATTGTCACCAGGAAGACTCCCACATACTCCCCATCTTCAAAGGAATATAAACCTTATATTTTAGAGGCAAACAGCAGGAAGAACTCTGGCAAGCCTAGACCAGTTTGAGCTCAACCACCAACTCACCCCTGCACAGATGGTCCATATAGTTACTTCTTCCTCATTATAATGTTAAAATCTCTGCCCAGGAAGGAGCACAAACCCCATTAACATAATGTACAATGTATAAATAGGCATGTTTCTTTAAAATGGGTGTGTGACCTTATGCCCATCTCTACATGTGATGACAAAACTATCTTTTCTGAGTATTCATCCTAAAAGAAACCCACTCACCCTTGCTCAAAGAGTCATGGCTTTGGAAGTTATTCCCTGTCATCTCATTTGTTGCAAATAGTTTCCTTTGTGTGACAACCCCACATGGTATAATCTCTTCCTATAACTATAAGTTAAGTTACATTAGGAGTTTTTTAAACTGTGTTAAAGTCACTGTTGGCAATGACAAAATCAGTCTGAGCATTATGTGCCCCCCAAAACCAAACAGATTTCAGGGGGAAAAATGTATATTTGTCTGTTAGGGCTTGAATTTAGGCACATGTTGGGTACCTCTGAGAGTCTGCTACTGTGACTGGACCTCATTCAACATTGCCCTGTTCCAGGTCCCTGGCTACCCTAACCTGTGAACCTGGCACCAGCACAGACATACCTTCTTGACTGCCCCACAGGCAGCCAAGGACCCCAGGCCTGTGAAGTTAAGGCCCTTTTCCAACTACTTGCATTACCTTAACCCATCCCTGAAATTTTCTTTGAGGAAGTCACTTGAAATGGGTGACAGTCTGTTCCCATGTGTGCTCAGTATTTGCTTAAGTCCCAGGTTTTTGTATCAATGAAGGTTCCCAGGTATCTCTTGAAAATACCATAGTCAGCACACTAGAATCAGCCTTTGCAGGGCTTCAAAATTCCTCCAGCTCTGCCTTTAGAGGGTATGCACATTTATGTGAATTAACACCTGCAAATAGGTAGATGTCATCTACCCGCACGATCCCACTCCTATGAACCAGCCTTTCCAGACACTTGACCTATAACCATGCCCCGAGCTACATGGCTCATGGATGGGTAATAAGTACCCCATAGGCCTGCTGAAGTTAGCTGGGAAGCCCTCCAAGACTGTGGAGCTTAAGTTGGTCCTAAACCAGCCTCCAGGCAATAGGGAGCTAATCACCCAAAAATCTTCCTGAGTTGGCACCTTTCAACCTGCCAAGTTCAGTCCCCTTTAGGAATGGCCACATGAAGAGTCCAGGGCTTACCAATAATAAAGGTTCCTAGGGGTCTCTCAGTTAAGGATATATCTGCACCCTGGCAAAGCAGTCCAGACTCTTCCACCTGTAACTTCAGAGAGCATATGCACTTTTGTGTAGGATAACGCTTGGAAAAGGCAAGTTCCTTGTACCCTCAACAGCCCACTCCCCAAACCCATCTTTTCAGGACACTTGCCCTGTTCCAGGTCAGTTTCCCTAGTGCTGACAAAGCTGTACAGTTATCTCCAGATTGGCCTGCAGGGAGAATATATGCATTTGTATAAACTAAGGCTTCAAATGAGACTTGGGGTACCTGGTACCCCAAGTATCAGGTACCTCCCCCAAATAACCTGCTCCTGTGACCCAACCTCTTACTACAACTGCCCTGTTCCAGGTCCCCAGCTTCCCAGACCTGAGCCTCAAATCCATGGATGGTCTGTATTCTATCAGCTGGCTTTTGGCTGCTTGGGTCCTCCAATCCTTTGGGCCATAAACTGTGCCTCAAAGCTTATAGAACCTCCAGGGCGTAGTGAGCCCCCCACAAACATCTTTTTGATGCTGCATTTGAAACTGGGTGTCTCTTATGGTATAGGATAAAGTTGCAATGAGGCAGGTGCCAGGTACTCCACACACTGGCCCAGATGCCTGGACCTGAGGGAACTGGGCATGGGCAGCCCACACACTGAAGCCAGCCTTGGGCATTTGTGGCACTCAAGGCCTGTCCCCAGACACTAACACAGACCTGTGTGGATAGATTACACCCCACAACATTTTTCCTGAGGCTTCAGCTTCAAACTGGTGTAAAGTCAGCCCCCATTTTGACTGGCTTTCTTTTGTTTTTTTTTTTTTTAAGTAAACTTTATTGATGGTACATGACAAGGTAGGGCTCCCTAAGCCCCTCCTCTTCTTCAGGGGGTCTGGGATGGAAACAGTGGAGGTCGGGAGCTTCTCAGTGTTTCTGGGGATAATTTGGAGCAGGGACTCCCCAGCAGCTGAGGGCCTCTCTCTTCCTCTTGCTCTGGCTGGGGCTGGTGGTCCAGGGGGCTCTTATTCCTTGGAGGCCATGTGGATCATAGGTCCACCACCTGGTTGCTGTAGCCAAATTCATTGTCATACCAAGAAGTGAGCTTGACAAAGTGGTCATTGAGAGCAATGCCAGCCCCTGCATTGGTGGAAGGTGGAAGAGTGGGTGTCACTTTTAAAGTCACAGAAGACAACCTGGTTCTTGGTGTACCCCAGGATGCCCTTGAGGGGGCCCTCTGGTGCCTGCCTCACCACCTTCCTGATGTCTTCATATTTGGCAGCTTTCTCCCAGTGGCAGGTCAGATCCACGATGGACACGTTGTTGGGGGGTTGGGGAACATGGAAGGCCATGCCAGTGAGTTTCCCATTTAGCTCAGGGATGACCTTGCCTATAGCCTTGGCCGTGCCAGTGGAAGCAGGGATGATGTTCTGGGCAACCCCTCGGCCATCACACCACAGCTTCCCAGAGGGGCCGTCCACAATCTTCTGGGTGGCAGTGATGGCATGGACAGTGGTCATGAGTCCCTCCACAATGCTGAGGTTGTCATGGATGACCTGGGCCAGAGGAGCCAAGCAGTTGGTGGTGCAGGAGGCATTGCTGACAATCAGCAGAAGGAGTGGAGATGATGACACTCTTGGCCCCACCCTTCAATTGAGCCCCAGCCTTCTCCATGGTGGTGAAGACCCCAATGGACTCCACAACATATTCAGCACCAGCATCACCCCATTTGATGTTGGCGGGATCTCACTCCTGGAAGATGAAAATGGGCTTCCCATTGATCACAAGCTTCCCATTCTCAGCCTTGACTGTGCCGTGGAATTTGCTGTGGGTAGAGTCATACCGGAACATGTAGACCAGGTAGTTGAGGTCGATGAAAGGGTCATTGATGAAGACAATATCCACTTTGCCAGAGTTAAAAGCGGCCCTAGTGACCAGGACCTCAATACGGCCAAATCTGTTCACCTTCACCATCGTGTCTCGGGAACGTGGCTGGCACTGCACCAAAAGATGTGGCTGTCTGTTGAATGGGGAGGAGCAGAGAGCCTGGGACTGGCTTTCTGATGGGGTCCTGTGTTTACTTGTTATCAAGGCCTTGAGGTGCCTTTTAGTGAAGGATATCCTTATCAGCATGCCGGGCCCCATCCTAGCAAGACAATACAGATTCCTCCATCTCTACCATCACAATAAATACGTGCATAGGTTAAGGTCTGGGATTAGGCAGATTCCACGGTCCCAAAGAGCCTGCTCATGAAACCTGGATTCCCTGAGAAGTTGACAGTTCCAGGTCCATGGCTCCCATGACCTGCATGGACCTGTGCATGCACACTCTGTCAGATGGGCTTGGCTGACAGGGGTCCTCCAGACTTGTGGAGCTCAGGCCAGCCCCCAACCTCCTGCAGAGCTTCCAAGATGGAAAGAAGTCATTCCCAGGAAATCTGCCTGAGCCTGCATTGAAATGAGACTGTTACTATGGAGGTTCCTCAAGAAGTTAAAAAATAAAGCTACTCCCACGACCCAGCAATTGCACTACTAAGTATTTGCCCCAAAGATACAAATGTAGTGATCAGAAGGGGCACTGCACCCCAATGTTTATAGCAGCAATGTCCACAATAGTCAAACTATGGAAAGAGCCCAGATGTCCATCGACAGAGGAATGGATAAAGAAGATGTGGTGTATGTGTACAATGGAATATTACTCAGCCATCAGAAAAAAATGAAATCTTACCATTTACATCGAATGGATGGAACCAGATGGTATTAGATTGAGTGAAATAAATCAGCCAGAAAAAGACTATTATATGGTTTCACTCATATGTGAAATATAAGAAAAAATGCAGGGACATCATAGGGGAAATGAGGGAAAACTGAATGGGACGAAATCAGCGGGAGAGACCAACCATGAGAGACTCTTAACTCTAGGAAACAAATTGAAGGCTGCTAGAGAAGGGTGGGGGGATAGGGTAACTGAGTGATGGGCATTAAGGAGGGCACATGATGTGATGAGCACTGGGTATTATACGCAACTGATGAATTACTGAACTCCACATCTGAAACTAATGGTGTACTGTATGTTGGTTAATTGAATTTAAATTTTAAAAAATGAAATAAGACTCTTAGTCCCTTTTTGGATGAGCTGCCTGAAGGGGTCTCAGACTTCTCCAACAAAGAAATCTCCCTAAGTGTTTTTTAGTGGGGGCTACCCAGGCCATCCTTCCTGGCCCCACCATGGCAAGACAGCCCAGATTCCTCCAGCTCTCCCTTTTGGGGGAAATGGTCATTCATGTAGGCTGAGACTTGGAATTAGGTAGAGTTTGTTACTGGGACCTGGTCTCTCCTTTTATATGCCTTGTTTCAGATTCCTAGGTTCCCACCCTTACATGCTACCTGGGACCCTAGATTACTGGAAAAGCCTCAACCCTAGCAGGCAGCTGTCTGGGGACCAATGGTCCCCTATTTAAAACAAAGCCTCATATTTTTCTGGGGGTGGACTTTCCCTACTATAGAGGCTATACAAGAGTCAGGGACTGGACTGAATTAGACTTCTTAACTTAAGAGGCCAACATGTACACACCTGCATATTGTTAGCTATCATTGAGCAATCTGGCCTGGCTCTACAGGGTACTTATAGAGAGAAGGTGGGTCACAGTAGCAAACTATATGAAGTAACTGGCATATGCTTAATTCCAAGGCTTATTATAGCCAATAAAAAACACCCATTTTAAAATGTAGCCTCAGAAAGATATTCAGCATATGGGCACCCAGCACCCTGAGTCCATTCAAATGGTTGGGGTCAAGCTGATTCTCCACAGATTTGGAGTGCATCCTGCAGCCCAAGGCCAACTAATAGGATGCTAGCTGCACACATGTGTACCCCAAGTCAGGGTAACTATGAATATGGAAAAGGACAAGAGACTAAAGAGGAGCAGTCAAAGTAGATGGTTATAAAAGAAACACCTCAGAACCTTTATTACTAGGACACCCTGGCAACTGTGAGTTGGCTGACACCATGCCATGGCACATGCATGAGAAGAATGGGTCAGGGGAACCAGGGACCTAGAACAGGGCAGCTGTAGGGAGAGGTCAGGCCACAGTAGCAAGCAACTGGATGTAGCTAGCTATGCCTAATTCCAAGACTTAACCTACACAAATGTGTATCTTTTCTTTTGAAGGCAGAGCTAGAGAAACCTGGACGGCCTGGGCAGGGTGGAGCCCCATGGGACAGTCAGAGATAACCTCCAAAAAGAGATACCTCGGCAGCCTTGATGGATGGAGAAGCCCTGGACCTCACAGAGAGAGCCAGTCCAAAGGGGACTGACAGTCCTTAGTGTAAAATAGCCCACAGAAAGATATTCAGAGTGCGGGCTCTCTCAACCCTGGAAGCTAGGCAGGTGGTTGGAGACTGGCCCTAGCTCTGGAGCCCTAAAGCCTGTAACCCAAGGCCAGCTTATAGGAAACAGACTTCATATGCACAAAATGCACAGGTCTGGGTAACCAGGGACCTGGAATAGGGGAGAGTCTGGGTAACAGGAGGAAACTATTGGAGGTACCTGACATCTAAATTTTTCTAAGACTTACCCTGCACAATTGGGCCTATTCCCCCTTAGGGCAGAGCTGGAGGGCTTTGACTGCCCCACTATGTCAGGGCCTGACCACTGGCCTGGTTAGCCAGCCAAAGGAGGTGCCCAGGAACCTTGAGTTCTGGAGATGCTTGCCACTCTGTCAGGCAACCTGTCTAAATGGTGAGTGACAGTCACAAGTTTAAAGCTGCCATGTCAGAAGGCTCCCTCTAACCTGAGAGCTATGTAGGTGGTTGGGTATCAGCTGGGTCTGGAGTGCCCTGGCTCTCCAAGGGTAAGAATGAGCATATAGGACCAGTAGGCCAAGGAACCCAGGCACCTATATTAGGGCAACTGTGGGGAGAGGCAGGGTCATAGCAAGCAGGCCTTAGGAGATACATGTTATCATCCTAATTTGAGTCTAAACCTACACAAAGGCCTATATTCTCCCAGAACAAAGAGGTAGAGATATGTGGACTGACAAGACACAGACAAAGCAGCTTCAGGTCAGAGTAGCTGGGAACCTGGGACAGGGCAACTGCACAGAGAGAGCAGGTCACAGGAGTAGGCTATTTGGAGGTACCCGGCAGCCTTACACTATGCAAGTGTACAAATTCCCACTGAATGCCAACCTGGAGGCAATTGCACTGCCTTGCCAGTGCCAGGAGGGGGCGGCTAGCCAAGGTATCCTTCTTGCTAGAGAAGCCAGGGAGGCAGTCCAAACAGGGACTGACTGTCACCACATTCAACCTGCTACCTCTGAAAGATTCTCAGGGTTGGGATCCCTCCACCCAGGAGGCTATCCAGATGGTTTGGACCAGCTGAAGTCCCATAGGCCTGGAGGGCCCTGGCTTCCCAAAAATAGGCTGGAGGGCTCCTATTGGGCAAGCTCGAGCTTCACAAGTGCAGGGAGCCAGGGTCCCAGAACAGGGCAAGTATGCCTAGAGGCCAGGCCATGGGAGCTGGCCCTTGGGAACCCAAAGCTTCTACCTAATTCTAAACCCTATGCTACACAAATGTACATATTTCCACTACCCTCCCCCCACCCCCCCAAGGTAAAGCTAGAGATACCTAGACTGACTTGCCTGGATGGGGCCTATCTGGCTGCTATGGTATCCTGCACTAAGAGACATGTGGGAGTTTTGATTCCTGGTAAACCCAAACCCTGTCAGGCAGATAGCCATTTCCAGTGGGGACAGTCGTCTCAGAAAGATTCGTGTGGGGAGATCTCCTTCTTGACCTGGAGGGTGCTCAGATGGTTCAGGACTAACTCAAAGCTCCACCATCTTAAAAGGCTCTGGCTGGCCATGGCTTCCCTTGGCCTACTGAAGAGGTACAAACTGTGCATTCTCAAGCTGCACAATTCAGGGGAGCCAGCGACCTAGGGACAGGGCAGGGTCTCGAATGGGTTGTTAGGGGTAGAAGGTATCTGCTTTATCCCAGTTGTTAACCCCCACAAATAAGCATATTCTTCCAGAGAGCAAAGCTGAAGAAATCAGGTCAGCCTTGAGAGGGTGGGGGCAGCACAGGATGGTCTAGGGTAACCTCTGATCACAGAGCTCAGGGGGTGTTAGCTGTTTGAGAAGCCTCTGGGCCCAATCAGGCATCCAGTCCAAAAGAGGAGTGTCTGTCAGCAGTTCAAGCTGTACAAATATATTTACTTTTACATTTTTTTATTGCAAGGGAGATTCTCTACTTTCCCTAAAAATTACCTGCAGCATGTGCCTCTGAGAGTATGGGTTATCCCTCCACCATGGGCACTCATTAAGCTGGTGCCAAGTTCTAACACTGCCATATGTGAGCAAAAGTGTATGGCTGCTGCCTACCCCTTGTTATTCCCCTTCTGTGACTGTTCTTTTGGTATTTATGGCAGAAAATGTCATCACACAAATGTGTATTGTTTTCATTTGTCCCCATTTATCTTCTTGCTGATAGCATTCCTTGTTTCTTCAATACTTGGATGCCTTTCCCCTCTGCATGGCCTCACCATTCCATCTTGGGAAAGTCCCTGGCCTCTCCAGGCTTCATGTCCCAGCTCTGCAAGGGGAAGTGGGCAGAGATGACTCAGAAGCCTTTACTAGGTCAGATATCCTGGGTGGCACAATTTTGTCATTTATAAGTTGAGAGACAGAGCCACAGCCTCCTTCCCCACAGCTCCCTGAGGCAGCAATTCATCAGCATACCTTGCAGAGAGGGCATGGTGCCTAGGACCTCCTTCTTCATCTGTGCTCTAAATGTCTTTTCCCGCATGGTGGGAGAGCAACACCACCAACACTTAGGACAGCTGAAGCAGTTTTGTATGGGGGCCCCAGGGCTGACGCCGCACCTCGCAGAGCTATAATGAGACCAGCTGAGGTGGTTTCTAGCCTTACTCCCGTTTGTCAAACAGCAAAACAGAAAGTAGAGTCTGTGTTTTTAACTTTCACACCACTCCACCTCCTATTTAAAAAAAAATAATAATAACCCAATTTGTAATATTTACAACCCAGGAAGCTAACCAAAAACCTTGAGGGCCAAGATACCAAATAGGATTTATCTTGCTTGGGCACCACCCTTTATCACAAGTCCCAGACCCTCCCCATTTTCACTGACATTTCTTGCGAAAGGAGGCCAGCTCTTGAGAGGTCAAGTTGTTTTACTCCAAAGCCTATGTAAACTTCAATGTTACAAGAAGTCACAAGCAGGCCTGTCGTAGAGTATGGTGTTCATTCATAAATTAAGACTGTAATGAGGTGCACCTGGGTGGCTTGGTCAGGTAAGCATCTGCCTTCATCTCAGGTCATGATCCCAGTGTCCTGAGATTGAGCCCCACGTTGACCTCAGTGTTCAGCATGGAACCTGTTTCTCTCTCTTCCTCTGTCTCTCCTCCTGCTCATGCTCACTTGTGCTCTCTCTCTCTCTAAATAAATAAATAAAATCTTTTTTTAAAAAAACTACAATTAGAAGGAGAGGGGGGCAAGATGGCGGAGAAGTAAGAGATCCTGCAGCAACCAGTCCCCAAAAGTGAGCTGGAAATCTACCAGAACACGCTGAACACCCATGAAATCACCCTGAGAAGAAAGATTTCTCACTCCGGGATCTCTCCGAGAGCAGAAGACAGCAGTGGAGAGGTAAAAGCAAAGTGTGAACACTCAAGCTGATATCGGAGAATAAACAAAAGGGGGAGGGAGCCACCAGAAGCTAACCAAGGACAGTAATACCCCAAAGGAAAGTGCCCGGTGGCGGGGGACCAGCATTAACGTAGAGTCCGTTAAAAAACACTTAAAAAGGGCAGAAGGTTCTGAGGAGTAACTAGTGGAAGGGGGTGGTCGCGGGCACCGGCGCTTGCACCCACTCTCCCAGGAAGAAGCGCCCCAAAGTGAGACGGGTGGGGGGATCCAGTCCGCGATTCCTGAACCTGCAGCTTTTCGCTCTCTGCAACATCCTGTGAGTCCGGCGCACACCTGCAAGAGCCTTTAGAGAGTCTGCAGTGGTCCACCAGCCCCAGCTTTTCCCAGTGTGCACCCGCCACCGTGACATTCACGGCCCTCTACAGAGCCTGAGGGATCCCTGCCCGCCGCGGAGAGAACACAGGCAAGCGGCCTAACCACTGGGGCTCCGCTTGTGGAGCCGCAGAAAGGCGGCTGGGGTCGGGACTTTCACGGCCTGCCACAGGCCTCTCAGTCCGCGCTTGGGAGCTGCAGAAAGGCGGCTGGGGTCGCGCGCCACCTCGGACAGGCTGCGCTGTGAGCAGAAATTTCGCGGAAGGGAGTGTGTGTTCTGAACCACACAGAGGGGGACAGAGACTCGGGCTTCCTGCAACTCGGAGGTCTGAGTGCTTCTGGGCAGATTCATTGCTTGGACTCTCTGAAAAGGTGAAAAGGCTACAAAAGGCCAAAAACCTTCAGAGAGCGAGAGACTGAAAAACCGGTTTCCACAGAGCTCAGCCCCTTGACTGGGGGGCAGGGTGACTCAACCCAAGCAAGACTGACTGGAAAACAACGCGGCAAGCCCCTCCCCCAGAAGACCAGCCAAAGAACAAAAGGACTATAACCACAGGGTCCCCATAAAATTTTAAATCCCCAAAGCCAGGGGAAATCAATATATTAAGCTCCTGATAATACCCTCAAACCTGTATATTTCATAGATACAAGTTTGTTTTTGCTTTAGTTTTTGTTTTTGTTTTTGTTTTCTCTTTCTTATTCTCTCTCTTTTTTTATTTTATTTTAGTCTTCACTTGCTTTC
>JAPYYJ010003634.1:0-11322 GCA_028533885.1 Nasua narica | reverse complement strand
TTCTCACTCTGACCTTCTCCCTTCTCATGCTCTCTCTCACTCTCTCTCTTTCCTAATAAATAAATAAATAAAATCTTTAAAAAAAAAAAAAAAAAGAACACACCTAAGACTATAGTTACGAATTTAAAGTGACACTGGTTAGTATGGTTGTAGTTTTCCTTCCAGTCACATCCACTTTCAGGTGTGGGCACAGAGTAAATCAAGAGTAGATTTTATCCAACCTAGTGGTTTCAGTTAAGTAAATATGATGAAATGAGAGATGGGCAAAGAAATTGAGGAGATACAGCAGATACTGACTAATGACTGACTATGGAATTCAGACTAGATAAGAAGGGAAGTGAGGATACTGGGACCAAAAGGACAATGAAAAGGTATCTGGATCAAAGAATTTGAGATGCTGGGAGACAGGAAGTGGTCAAAGGATTGCTAGAATTGAGGTAACAGGGAGAGAGTAGAGATATAAGCAGCGGTTCCTGAAGTAGAGTGATCTGCTTAGAAATGAGATTATGAAGGAAATGGAGTTAATGGTAAAGACAAGATCTAGGAGTTGAATGAAAATTGGTGGCTGAAATTAACTAGAGGGACCACTAAAGTAGAAGATGTCAGAGAATTGAGAGACCTGGATATTAGAAGGATCATATAATGAAATCACCAACATGGATTTCCATTATTAATATATGTTCCTGAGATAAGATTAATTTTTCAATTTTACAACTGTTACAAATTTAGAACCCTACATATATCTCATGATTTTTCTAAGTACCATGAGTAAGGACTCCCTATTACAGATATAAGGGCATTATATGTAGGTTTCTTATATTACTGTAAGGGTACAATGTACCTCTCACAATGCTTACGTTACCTGTGCCAGAGCTTTGGCTTTTCTGTCAGATGATAAAATACATGAAAACAGGAATTGTCTCTTAATTTTTATATACTATAGTATATAAAGTATGGCAACTTGCACATGAGTTTTTCCTTTTTTTAATATCTATTTTCAAAAACTGAGATACAAATGACATAGAGCATTGTGTAAGCTTAAAACGTACAATGTGGTGGCTTGATGTTTATATATTCTAATATAATTATCACCCTAACAGCTAACACTTCATAAGTTTTCAATGGATATTTGCTGTATAAAACTACTGATTTTACAAGTAGACTATTGAACCTTATTGCTTGCCATTCCTTCCAAATAAAAGAAAGTGGTTTGTTGAAGCTAAATAATCCTCACCTCTCCTCTTTGAACGAAGATGATTCTGGATGTATCCCTATTAGACTCATTACCACACTAATATTATTATTGATTTGCTCATTTCCATTTTTTACTAAAGTATAATTGTGTTATTTTGCTAGGGCTGCCTTAACAAAGTACTACGAGCCAGGTGATTTAAACAACAGGAATTTATTTTTTCACAATTTGGAAGGCTAGAAGTCACATGGATAATAAGTGGTAGAACCTAAATTTGAGCCCAGATCTTTTCAACTAGTATTAGATGGACAAACAATCAAGGTATTGGCAGGGTTCCTCTTTTCTAAGGTTTTTCTCTTTGGCTTATAGATGGCCATCTTCTCCATGTATCTTCACATGGTCTTCCTCCCATATATCTCTGCGTCCAAATCTCTTCTTATAGGAACACCACATTCTGAGGTACTGGGGGTTATGATTTCAACATACGAACTTGGCAGGGACACAAACCAGGCTGTAACAGTAACTTCCTTAAGGGAAGGGAATATGTCTTTGATTTCTCTCTCACTGGTGTTTAAAGTGGGTGATACACAAAATACTTAATGAGTATTACTTATAGAATGACTACATTTCTACATCAGTTGAGAAAATGGAAAAGGGAACCCTGGGTCATCTATGAGTGTAAGAATGCATGTATAAAGTCATTTTGGTGGGGAGGGAAGAATTTTTATTCCCTTCTCTCTCACTTATGTACTCTAACATTATGAAGAAAAGTACATTGCTGCACTCAAGTTACGGCAGGGCTGCTTAAGCTGTTTTTCTCCTGATTTAATACAGTAACATATATGACTGCGTGTATATGTATTCATAACAGTTCTGTATTCACATATATTAATATATCTTGATGTATATTTTCTTTACACAAAATTAGAATCATACTTAAAATAAAAAATATATTTCTTTTTTCATCTAAATATAATACTATAAATATTTTCCCAAGTAGTAGTTAAAACATGAGTAAAATTTAAAGTTAGATCTGGACTCAAATTCAGGCACTACCATTTATCAACTACATGACTTCGGGTAAACATGTAACTTCTCTGTGCCACAGTTATCTCATCTACAAAATTGAGGCAATTTCAATAACTGTCTCACAAGCTTATAAAGAATTAAATGGGAATTCAGATAAAATTCTTGGCACAACATTTGACATATGCTAAGAACACATTAAACAATTATTATTATTATCCCAAACCAGGATCTTAATGGCACCATAATATTAGCTGAACATCTGTGTTCTTTCCGATTTTTCACTCCAGTAAATCTGAAATCTTGGTCTATATGTCTTGCTCATAAAACTTGGTCTATGTCTTTGATTGTTTTCTTAAATTCAGGTGCTAATGCATTACACTAAGAAACATTTTATTTTCAAGTGCAATTTTGACCAAAAGGGAGAATAAATACAACATATAAATAAGGGAATGCTCAGAGACTGAAATGCACAGTGAAACAAGCAAAAACCCCTGCTGGCCTCTACTTGGGGTACCTGAGATGGCCCAATATGAGGAAAGTTTGAAAATCACTGAGCAAGAAACAAACCAGTAATGTTAAAAATCTCTCTCTCACTGGAATAAACAATGGGTCACCTCAAGGTGACTGTCCTGGTGCTATACTGCAGGCAGATACAGAACAATAGCACTATGGCTATTTCTTTTCAGCATTCCATAGCTAAGAAGAAATTCAAGCACTATAAATCCTGTACTTCTTTCACAAACATGCGAAGCTAAAAGTGAATGGTTCAGTCAACTCCAGGTAATACAAGTGTTGAATTGATCTTAATGCCACTAGATATTATAGTCAAGAAAAACTAGAATTTTCATAAACTCTTTCTTTCACGGAGACTAAACTGTGGTTTTGGCTACATTAACCTAATTTTCTGTTTCCCTATTATACCAGTGCCCAACTGTCAATCAATTCACAAGTATAGGAGTTAAAAAAAAAATGGTACCTCTATCATAAATGGATTAGAAATGTTTCAGAGCAAACTTAATCAAAGCCTCAGTAGAATTTCTTATCTATCCATAAAAGGCCACTAACTTATCGAAGTAATGTCTGTCTAGGCACAACATTCATAACTCTTTTCTAGGTTCAAATAAACCAAAAAATGTTAAGCATTACATCCAAATTAAATGTCCTATGGAGTTTTAGGCTAGTTAGAAGAGAAAACTAGTTCAGTACTAACATTCAGTGATTAAGTTTTCTGAGGTTTTCCAAAAACAACTAACTTTGCTTAAAAATTAAAACAAAATTTGCTTTAGTTCACTTTTACTTAAAAATTTTTGAAAATTTGAGATGCTTAGAAAATATATAATAAAATAATACAAATTATAAATAAATAATATAAATTATACTGTAGAAAACAAGAAATATAAATTACAAAATGATACTAAACTTCCCAGAGTTCACCAGGTTACAATATTCTGTATTCAAAGTATCAAGTCTGCAACTGCAGCTTGTTTTTGAAACAGGTGTCCAAGAGAATGTCACTTGATCTAACGTGTCCTTGCTTTGGTAAGCGATACTGACACTGAGGCCAAGAACAAGAATTATGCTTTGACTAGGTCTCTAAACTGACTGCAGTCTATTCAAGCTTTAGCATTTGAGCACCAAGCAAATGTGCTGTGTTAATTACTGTTATATGATCTTGACATGAACTAATCCCTGTTCCTATTAACTTCCCTAGTAAATGAAGCTTTAATGCCTAACTGATAACAGTGCTGGGATAATCCAGAGCAATATAAAATTTAACAGATGAGGGAACAATAAGTGGTGGCCATTCAACTTATTAACATAATATATACTTATTTCACATGGCAGGAAGACTGTGCATTAAAATTACATCCTGGCCTAGCATAACTGAAACCAAGGCAGGTAGGAAGAGGTGGGAATGCAATTCCTATTTAGATCTTTGTATTTTCTCCATACTAAGTTTTTCACATGCATTGGTACTGATGATTATAGGATGTCACAGAATTTGGATAATCAGACAATATGAATCAACAACGGATGGGATTTGTTAGCCTATCCGGTACTTGCTTACAACAGCATACATATAGCAGTGACTCCCATCTCCATAAAGGGTGATTTATCTAGAATATAGACAGCATCCCTAACTACCAGTCTAGGTAACCAAAGGAGCATAACTTATAGAAATAGTAAGTTGGAACTTATTTTTATTTTATTAATACTAATCCTAAAAATATAATGACTAAATAAGGTAGTAATTAGAAACATACTTTTATTTATTAGAACAAAGCAGTACCGCTCTAGAGTCTATTAGTTCACATACTCTGTAAAGTAGTAACCCTACAGTCCCACTATTAGGAAAGTGACTCTAGCCAAATTGATATTATGGCTTGAACAAGTGGCTCGAGAGCCACCCAAGACCTGTTCAGGTAAAATATTCCAAATCCTTCTGTGTATTGGTGATTATCTAGACTCGGGAAACATCTGCTGATTTTTCTCCTTTTCCCCGTAGCCATTATTACTACTACCACCACTGCTGGCTATTTCTTATTAAGTGGATACTCAATATGGAAAACATATTTAAGTGAAAAATAACTGCTTACAAAACATTGTTATTATAATTCCATTTCTGTAAAATAACACCTGTCCCCACAAGTGTGTGTTTTAAAAGTGTGAACTCAAATATCCTTGGCAGTTATCTTGGAAGGTAGAATTATGTATGAATTTTTTTTTTCTTTTCTGTTTCACTATATTTTTGAAATGTTATAAATGCACATTTAAAATAAAAAAGCTCTTTTATTTTTAATCATGTATTGTATGCTGTGTCCTTGACACATTTATTACTTAATAGTGGGTCAAGGAAAAGAGTATTTATATTTGGTTTTTAAATAAACTATTGAGGCTTCTTGGGCTCCATTTTAAGTATTAACCAGAAACATTATCCTAAGCAATAACTATGTAATAGAGTAGAAGAAATACAGGTAAGTCTTAACCTTATTCAACTTTAGAGAAGCACTGTTTCAACTATTTTAAAACAGCATAAATTAAAAACAAGGAGAGAACCTGAGCAGTCATTTCAACCTATCATACGCTACTGCCAATAAGGCAACTCACAGAGGCAACAAGGTCCTACGGGTGGGATCCCTGCAATCAATGTTCTTACCTATACCTCCTAACATTTTAAAAACCACTTATTCAGAAGTGCTCAGAGGTTTATTAAGTGCCAATATAGAGCATTCACTTTAGCTCTCTGGGCCTTTTATTCCTCTTGGAATTTAAGAGACAATAAAACAGATTTGGATAAAAATACTTTTAAAAAGCAAGTTATGACCTAATCTAAAATTGAAAGCATTTATGAATAGATCTGAGCTAATTATTTCTTCCAGGGCTTGGGTATTTGAAAATCCAATCTTCTTTTCTCTAGGGCTCAAAGTTCTTTATTTTATGTCACTAGTTATTTTTCATCTAAACGAAAAGTCCTCACTTTTACAACCTGTAAAAGAATGAAGTTCAGATAAATGATCTTCAGGGTCCCTTTGAGTCTTAAAATTTTATTAATCTCTGGAAGGCCATATTAATTGTTATTTTTTTCCTAGTTCTGATAGGAATTAATAACAGAGAAAACTGGTATTTTTAGTTTTATTTTCACAGAGTCTAGAATTATTTTCATTATAATAGATTCTAACAAATACATATATTCAAATGTATCTACTTCAATAACTATGACATAAAATGTAATAGAAAATAGAATCTTTTCATTCATAAAATGTCAAATCTTTCAGAATACATATATAAAAAAAACCAACTGATATTAAGTACTTTCAAGAACATTTCAAAGATGAATAACCCACCTGATGACCTGGTTACAGTGGGCACACATTGGAGTTCGTTTCCCCGCTGGAATGTGCTCAGCTCTCTGCACTAAAGTGTCCTGGTCACCTGGCTGGGGCTGTCCCCCAGCTGAGCTGGCAGGTGCCACTGCTCCAGACGAGGTTGCACTGTTTGAGATTCTTCCAGTGGAAAATGCTAGGAGTTACGACATAGAAGAATTAGCTTGAGAATATGCTGCATATAAACTTTTTCTAATAATCAAATAATAATATTACCTTTTTTTTTTATAATATTACCTTTTAAAATAATCTATCGATTTGTTTAATCACTCACATTTACGGAGAGGTTATGTAGCAAACACTAGACTGTGACTACAGAAATAAACAGAAAAGAAAATCAAGGATTACAACACAGTGGAAGAGTTATGACAGATGAAGGCATTCAAAGAGTTATGAATGCATAAGGTGTGGAAGGAAAAGAAGAGTCACCTCTGCTTCCCAGAGGAGATACAGTTAAGGTGGATATTGACAGCAAGGTAGTTCTAGTCTTCTAGACATCTCTGCTAACCATCAACAGATTTAATTTCAAATACTTCAGAGGTGCATTACAAATCTCAATGTGTTGAGGATAACAAAAATAAAAATGAACTCCCTGTATTATCTCTCTTCTATTCTTTAGGTCAACTGTGAAATTGGTCACCCAGTCATATGAGGTAGCTACATAAGAACCGACCTAGGACTTTCCCTCCCTCATCTGTTATTATAATGGATCCTGCTGATTTTATAGCACAATTACTTCTTGATTTTGCCCACTCATCTCCATTTCTATAATACTGTCCTGGTTTAGGTCCTAACTGTCTCCCACCTTGCTAGTCACCAACATGTCTTGTCCTTTTAAATGCATCCTCCCAACTGCCACCTAGGACTGAAATCTTATCAGATCACAACTCTGCAGAAGCCATTTCAAGGATCTCCATCTTCCCTGACCACCGAATGTTTTCCATGCTTTTCTGAGCACTGCACTGAGGTCCCTCCAGGGCTCTCTGCCTGCCCCACAGCCTCACCCCTCATCACTCTCTGCCTGTCTTCATGCTTCAGCAATACCAAATGCCTCACATTTTCTTGTGAGTTTATGCACAGGTTGTCTTCACTGTCATTGTTCTCCCCCCTTCTTTCTGTGTACCTAGCAGCCACCATGTATCATTTAAGATTCAGCCCAGAAGTCAACTGCTCCAAAAATTTCCCCTAAAGTACCTCTCCCCACTTCTGATGCTGCATAATACAGATTGAATGGTTCTCTTCCACGTTCCCATAATTTTCTGTGAATGACTTTATTACTATTTCTACTTCGTATATCTATGTCTTTTCTCCCCCAACTAACTCTCCCTCAAAGTTCCCTTGAGGGCAGGAACTGTGCCTTATTCCTCATCCTAGCAACTAATACAGTGTCTGGAATGAATGAACGACAGAATAAATTAATGGACTGTAATCGATACATAAATGAGTGAATGCGAAATCTGTGAGGGACTGAAACCATGAGGAGGCCTGCTCCTTACCCACCAGCAATTACAAAGTAGTCAAAAAGAAAAGGCATATATTAAAAAGAGATTTAAAAGGAACAACTTTTGTTTAGAATCATAATAATAACAACACAGATCAACTACGTGTGTGTGTATTGACAGGATTCATACTTTAGGTGTGATCAGACCTGAATAATTAATTAGGATAATTGAAAGGATAACTCTTCCTTACCGGAAAAAAGCCTGTTTGCCATGATGTGCCATTATAGATCCAGAAACCCAGCATTTATTAACACTCGGCACATCCACAGTGCTCGGTCTGGCACTTGAGTTGTGAAAGGGCACTTTTCAGGCCAGTGAACTTCACTACTGCCCTTGTTTCAAGGGACTCGGCTGGGCTAGGAACATGTTTCCATCCCCTTATATTCACACTTTATCTTACAGAAATGGGCGAGAAAATCACTGTATACATTCTCTTCCTTGTCACCTTATTTATAGCACAACTTGCTCCTCTGGGGGGTCTTCCATTTCTATATCCAAACCCGACTTCCCTTAGAGCAAATGATATGCGTTTTCAACGCCAAATCCTATTCTTGTTTTTCAATTCAAGACGTGCAAAATGGATTTCATCTTTTTGCACACATTGCCAGCTCTTCCTAAGAAGTCCCTTCCTGTATGTTTGAATTTTCCCACTTACTCAGGCACAACCCTCTGTCTCCTAGAGCCTGCCAGGCCCCAGACCTTAACAAGTTTTCCACTGTAAATGCTCCCCAGGCCTTCTTTTTAATCCAAGCCCATGGGTTATCATGTGAGTCCCAGTCTTAAACCTCTCAGGTCTGGATGATCACAGGTCTCCTAACCAGTCTCTCTGCTGTCAATCTCTTTTCAATTGATCCTGCTAGACTACTTTTCAAATATACTACTTTCATCATGGTTTCTTGTTTATTCAGTCTTGAGAGTCCAGTCCCTCAGGGAGCTCACTCCAGTCTCCTTTACAACTTTGTCTTTTATGCTCACTCACATCCTGGTTATCATCATCATACTCTATTATACTTATTTAATATTTAACTTGAGCCATCACTATTTGAAGGCACTCTTGTCAAACCCTTATAACAGCTCTATTATTCAGGTAAGAGTAGCAACATTTTTTTTTATTCTATCTGAAGCAAAGAAGGGTTAAGAAACTGGCCCATGGCCACAAGGCAAATAAAGGGCAATCCAGAACCCAGGCAGTCTGGCCTCAGAGTCTATGCTCTCAAGCCTTATGCTATAGCTTACTCACTGTCTCTTGAACACGCCAGGCCAGACTCTGCTTCTATGACTATCAGCCAGTGAAATGTTTCTTTCTCCAGTGCGACTCATAGTTTTCTCCTTCTACAAGGCTCATGCAAGTTCCATTTCCGGAGCTCCCCCCAACACCCTGCCGCCCCATGTTCCCTGACAGTCTGAGCTAGAAGTGTTCTCTTGCTCCTCTTAACATTTGCAACAATCCTGCCTGTATAATTTATCAATATCTTACAACATTTTTTCCTTCCGAAGTCAATGATAAACTCTTAAACAAAGAGGAGAAACTATATAGTTCTTTCTACTCACTACCAGAAAACTGCCTCACAAATGGAAGGAAAAAAAATTAATATTTAATGAAGCAAATGAAAAACGGGAAGGTTCCAAATCACTTTCATTTTGCCTTTTTAGAGAACATTGAGATGGATATTTTTAAAATCTGGATTAGGTGCAGGATTTCAAACAGTGGGAAAGTCACCAATTGAAAAATCTGAAAATCAGACCTCAAAGAGAGTGAAACCCTTTCATCTACCATATGCCTTTATTTTATCACATTATCTATGTATAAGCCCTAAAGTACTGAGTCATTGAGACATTTTTAGCAATAAAAGAGTGTAGTAATTCTCCATCAGTCATTGTAAAATGGGACATAATCCATCTGGTCCATGCCTTGAGGAGAAGGTACATGGGGAACTAACTTATTTAACATGAGAAGTCATTCTTAAACATGAAACACGTGACTGTGTCTTAAACACATATAATAAAGCTCTAAGCTTACTGCTGTTCCTTGCTTGCAAAGAAAAGCCTTGTTTTCTGTTACTGCCCCATTTTAACCACTTTGGATAAGACAGAAATTCTCACACCTCTGTTTTGTTGCTAGTACATTGGCCCGCACACAAAGCTACACAAACCCTGTTATAATTACCAAGCTCTGAACATTTCCAAGGCATAGTTATTTCCCACATGAATAAAGTGATGTTACATTTCTTCAGATTGAATTTCTCACTACTTTAGCCTAGGAATGGGCAACTTTTGAGCCATCAAGTGCCAAGCCCCTGGCCTCTGCTCACTTGGCTTAATGAGGAGAGGGAGGTTTAAGAAGGTGAGGTCTTGCAACAAGGAAGGCACCACAAAATGAGCCCCCTTTCCTTAATAATTCTTTAGAGAACTGCACTACCACACAGAGAAAAACTATCTTCCACGGGTGGTACAGAGATTGAAACACTTCACATTTACCGAACCTGTCATAAAAACCACTTTCATGTAGAAAAAAAGTATACATCTCTTTAGACATAGTAGTTTAAAGATGACAATCTACTTATTTGTAATAAAAATAACTATTTCTTTTAAGTTCTAATAGAGCTATTAAATAGGACCATTAAATTAGCCCCATTTCATAATCTATGAATCTAAGTCACAAAAAATTTAAGTGACTTACTCAAACTGAATAATGAATGAGTCAGTAGTGTCACAATGAGAACATTAGGAAGAAGTTAGTTCTTGACTCAAGTTTTCCTTTTTAATTTTAATCTCCAGCAACTTCCATTAAATCTGGCATCTTTTGTGGCTAATCTCTACCCCATGGGGACCATTCTGGAAAATTAATTTTTATTCTTTTATGTAAAATACAGCACCACAAAACGCATCTAGAAATTTAAAACCACTAGCTATTCTCTAAACCAGAAGTGTTGGTGAGAATATCTTATTAACTTAAGTAAGGTTTTTGTGAGTCATCTAAAGGTTTAGAATGACATACATTCATACCTTTTTCATGTTTTTGTTTTTCAGCATTATGATAGTCAAACTGAAGATTACAAAGACTATTATTAAATAAACATAAATTAGTATAAAAATCTAGCAGCATACCAGAATACTTTCTCAGGATATAATATGGAAAGTTGTTAAATTAATCAAGCCATGGGGTGCCTGGGTGACTCAGTGGGTTAAAGCCTCTGCCTTCGGCCCAGGTCATCATCTCAGGGTCCTAGATTGAGCCCCGGGTCAGGCTCTTTGCTCAGCAGGGAGCCTGCTTCCCCCCCACCACTTGTGATATCTCTCTCTCTCTCTCTGTCAAATAAATAAATAAATAATCTTTTTAAAAAATTAATCAAGCCACAATATGCTGAGTTGCTAGTTTTTCAAATAATTGCCATAGTGATATATTTTTTTGTGTGTGTGTGCAAAGTTTTTTTTTTGGAAAAGAATAATTTTTTTTTAATTAACATATAATGTATTATTTACCCCAGGGTACATGTCTGTGAATCATGAGGCTAACACATTTCACAGCATTTGCCATAGCTCATACCCTCCCCAATGTCCATATCCCTACCCCCCCCCACCTCCCAGTAACCTTTAGTTTGTTTCGTAAGTTTAAGAGTCTCTTATGGTTTGTCTCCTTCCCCATCCCATCTTGTTTCATTTCTCTTCCCCACCCCCCAATAACCCCCTGACCTGCCTCTCAAATTTTTCATAT
>JAPYYJ010003633.1:0-11323 GCA_028533885.1 Nasua narica | reverse complement strand
GGTATCTCAGTGTGCTTTTGATTTGAATCTCTCAGATGGCTAAAGATGATGAACATTTTTTCATGTGTCTGTTAGCCATTTGTATGTCTTCTTTGGGGAAGTGTCTGTTCATGTCTTCTGCCCATTTTTGGATGTGATTATCTGTTTTGTGAGTGTTGAGTTTGAGGAGTTCTTTCTAGATCTTAGATATCAGACCTTTGTCTACAGTGTCATTTGCGAATATCTTCTCCCATTCTGTGGGTTGCCTGTTTGTTTTGTGGACTGTTTCCTTTGCTGTGCAGAAGCTTTTTATCTTGATGAAGTCCCCAAAGTTCATTTTCACTTTTGTTTCCTTTGACTTTGGAGACATGTCCTGAAAGAAGTTGCTGTGGCTAATGTCATAGAGGTTACTGCCTATGTTCTCCTCTAGGGTTTTGAGAGATTCCTGCCTCACGTTGAGGTTTTCGGCCAAAAACCTTCGAAGAGTGAAAGACTGAGAAACCGGTTTCCACAGAGCTCAGCCCCTTGACTGGGGGGCAGGGTGACTCAACCCAAGCAAGACTGACTGGAAAACTAAATAATTATTCTTATCAATGATATTCAATTTTCCACTTTCCACTAATGACCTCTTATATAAGAGAAATTTATGAAAAGTTATGGTGTACTTTTAATTATAAGATATTATATTAGCCTTAATTTTGAAAAGAGCACATTTTTCAGGAAGAAAATATGTAAGCATGTGAATTATTTTTCTTTGGTCATAACTAGCAATTTGATTATGTGGAATTTGTGTTATTGTTAGAGTACTCAGTGTACCTACATTCATCTATTTTTAGTGTTGACACATGGCCATAGACTACATTATATATATAGAAAATATGCTCATGCATTTTTAGTTTACTAAAATATAGTTTTTAGTGACTTCTTTTCAATAAATGAAATATAAGGGACTTTTCACATGTAAATACAAATCCTCTTGTCATCTCTCTTTCAACTATGCTCTCGTCTTAAAGTCAATAATATTCATGTTTACTGTCTTCTCGAGTAAAAATAACATGAGAGTCAGAAAAAAAAGTGTAATTGTACACCATTCACTTTAATCCTATCATTACAATAAGAGTTTGCTATCGTTTGATATTTAGTAGCAAAATGAGTGTGGTTCACTTTGACACTGCTCTGATTACAGATATCCTAATGAATAGTTCTATGACTGATTGGCTAGATGACATTAGCACAATTATAGTCCTGTACAAACATTAAATAGCCAAATTGTTGGGGGGAGAAACACACCAAAGCCTGGAGTTGAATGTAGATGGAGTTGGAATACAAGCAGGGTGTGAGTAGAATAGAACCCTTCTTTATGAAAATGTGCTTGGAACAATTTCACAGGAAGCAGTTGCTGTTAGACACTATTATATAGCTGAAAGAACAGTTTTCTCTTTTGTAACAACAACAACAGAATGCACTGACCTGGCACCACACCCTTTTAGTTTAGATTGTCAGGGGTGGTTTTCATCAACAAGATCATCAATTCTATAACATAATTATTTTTTCTGATATTATCAATTAAAAATCAATGCATTGACAATCACAACTTTTTAAAAACAAAAATTCAAAATCATGGGTTATGTGTACCTAACTCAATTAAATAAAAATTGATTCACCAATGAATTATGCTGTTCTTCATTCATCATTCAGAATATCAGCCTGAAGAAAATTTTACAGTGCTCCATTCTCAGTGTCTCTTCCATTCTCTCTTTTTCTACCTCACTGTCCCTTACACACTCACACACACAGACAGACACACACACACACAATATATGCACATTTTATACAATTAATTAAAATTAAACTAAATTATTTGGGTCAAAGCTTTTGTAAGCTTTTTGAAGCTGTCTCAAGATTTTACTTATTGGAAGTAAAATAAAGCTTAAAAAATAAATGGTATTTTCTCTTTTAAAAAATAAAAGAGATTGTACCTAAATCTTTCTATTGTAGCTTGAATACACAACAGGTGGAAGTATGGAATGGTTGAGCTACACTTAAGTTTAGGTCATCATTTCCATAATTACGGCCCTTAAGGTGTTTATAATTCAGCTGTGCTAGAACACAGTATGTACTGATTTACATCTTCAGTTGACACAGACATTTCATGAAAATAAAACACTGGGGTATGTATTACAAGGCAGCTTCCAATGCAAAAGATTAATTTGTGAAAAATGGGATCCACTTTTTGAAAGGCTAGATATAACTCATGCTGTACACTACATATCTTAAATCATCATATGAAATATAAGTAAAAGCATAATAATTCTATTAAATTATTTTTTAATCTTCCAGAGAATGGTTCTGCATGCCATGACTTGGACCTATCAAAGATAATACAGTTGGGGCAGCTGGAAAATAGAACACCACCACACCCCTTAATGTATTCTACTTGACACCAATGATATACTGTACCAATGGTTTCACACACTTGGATGCTCATCAGAATTAATATGGGAGCTCCTTAAAAATAAGGGTTTTTGGACTTAACCCCACTTATTGAATCAGATTGGTGTTGTGTACACAGAATCTGTATTTTCTCTAGCACCCTCAATCCCCAAAGATTCTGACACAGCGAGAAAGACTCATCCTTGGGAATCTCTCTGCTTTAGATTGAACATCTGAGCTCAGATCCTATTCCTGGCAACAAAAATGTTTTGGTGTCCATGCTGCAATACTACTTCACTTCTCCATACCTGACTTCTCCATCCGAATGTGAGAAAACATTGATAAATACAAATAACCATCATATTACTCTTGGCTTAAGAAACATCAAACATTGGGATGCCTGGGTAGTTCAGTGAGTTAGGCATCTGATTCTTGATTTTGGCTCAGGTGATGATCTCATGGTTGCGAGACTGAGCCCCAATTCAGGCTTCATGCTGGACATGGAGCCTGCTTGAGATTCTCTCTCTCCCTCTGCCCCTCCCCCTCCTCTCTCTCTCTCTCTTAAAAAAAAAAGAAACATCAGAGTTTAAAAATTATACTACAGTTAGGTTATATTTACCAAAGTGAAAACTTCTGAATATAGGGACATGATCACAGTTTTTTGTTTGTTTGTTTTTGTTTTTTTAGATTTTATTTATTTATTTGACAAAGAAAGAGAGATCACAAGTAGGCAGAGAGGCAGGCAGAGAGAGAGGGGGAAGCAGTCTCCCTGCTGAGCAGAGAGCCCAATGTGGGGCTTGATCCCAGGACCCTGAGATCATGACCTGAGCCGAAGGCAGAGGCTCTAACCCACTGAGCCACCCAGGTGCCCCCACAGTTTTTAACATCATGAAATACATAGGTTGGTGAATTTAGGTTTGTTTAAACAAATACCATAAAATTAGAGTCAGGGGGCAATATTGCAGTTCAAGAAGGCTGGTTTAAAAGCAATGGTGCATCAACAATCATTCTTGTAACACTGAAAAAATAAAATAAACATATTTGAGAAAAAAAAAAGAAATTGTAACTCAATAAAGCTGTTTAAGAAAATAAAAAAAATAAAAATAAAAGTAAATGCAGCAATGAATCTTGGAACATGGAAAAAATAAAATAAAAATTAAAAAAATAAAAGCAAATCCAGATCCTTTCATGAAGCAGATAGTAAATCCATGAAAGTAATTAGAATGGTTACTAACTCCAAAACATAAATAGGTTTAAGAAGAGTTTTAATAGATTGTTGAGGATAAATCCATAATTTCTTATGGAAGATAAATCTTTGAGATGGCCCATGTTAAAGCAAAAATGGGCAACAGTGGAAGTACAAATTGAAGTTTTTCATTTCAATAAAAGTTCTTGAAAGCCAATCTACATGTGGCTAAGATATAGTTTGACTAATTTTAAATCAATGGATTTTTATTTATTTTTTTAACTACTTATTTGTTTGTTTGTTTGTTTTACACAGAGAGACAGAGCAAGAGAGGGAACATAAGCAGGGGGAGTGGGAAAGAGAGAAGCAGGCTTCCTGCCAAGCAGGGAACCCGTAGGGTTTGATCCCTGGACTCTGAGATCACAACCTGAGCTGAAGGCAGATGCTTAATCAATGGTTAAGGCACCCAAAAATCAACGGTTTTAAATAATTTAGATATTACTGAATATTATTTCTTTCTTCTACCACTACAGTATAGGCTGATATATAGATCAAACTGTCTCCTTGGTTTTTCGAACTCCTTTATTTCAGTGTGGAAATGGAAGGTAATGCTTACAAATTTTAGAGGTATAAATGCAATCTAAAATGAAGCAGCTCAATTTTACTTGTATAATAACGTGTCATCAAATTAGACATATGAATGGATCATTAAGTTATTAAAGTTGCCCCTTTTAATTTGTTCTGGTACTTGTATTCTGGTTGATTTATGATGATTAGTAAATGTACTGATAAAGTGCCCAGGGTCATCTGCATAAAGCTTGAAGGTAGATGCTATTTAAGTTACCAGCTTTTTTTTTAAACTTATGCATTCAGTCTGCCTTCTACTTGAATTTTGGACAAAAAGTTAAGATAAATTTTTATAAATTCCAAAGCAGTTCAGTAACCCATGTTGGGATTATGAGTATATATAATAGATACATGCTATAATTTCTGCAATACTTCTCCCAGTCCTCAGCATTTCTCTGCATCTATAATTCAAAGTAACAATGGAATTGTTTGCATGCATCCTAAATCAACAAATCACACTTTATTTGTAAAACTCCAAGTGAAACAGACTTGACTTTAGTTCTCTTGACTTCCAAACCACGTCACAATTTTGCTTAAAATTTCTTTCACATTTCTTTAATACTGATGTTGACTTTTAAGTTTAGGATTATTAAAGTTACCTTAAGTGAATAAAAATAATTTATAATGGGGATAAAATGAATTCCTTGTTATCTCTTATCTTGTACTTTCACCGAACATTTTTTCTGAAGGTAAGTTAAGGATACTTGAGTATTGACTGTTGGTTATATTTTTATTTCATTGCTCTGTCCTAAGGGTTAGAGCAAACTGAGAGTATGATAAAGTACTAACAGTTTCTAAAAAAATAAAACTTAGTTCTCCTCTATTTCCTATGATCACTCTGAAGGTCACAGTAATAAGTACCAACAGAGTTAATCTGTCTCTGCAACTATGCTATAAAATTAACCACAGGAATCTTTTCTGTTTGTTGGATCTTCAACTCTACCAGTTGCTGGGAAATAGTGGATTTAAGGACTTTCAGAGTGACTCATAACTTTGAAAAATCAATTATCACTTAATAGGGCCTTTAGGACACCCTAGTTTCTTAGCATTGGCTTTCTGCCACAAAAACACTCAAAAACTTTCTGCTGTTACAATCACATTATAACAAAAATCCATTCTGTTTCTAACTCCTCCTGTTAATCAATGCTGAGGCAAAGCCTAGGGTTTTGTTCACCTAGAAGCAGACACATTTGATCTGGAAATGCTGTGCTAGAAATGTTCAGGTATGTACCAAACTTCCAACTATGATTTGGTCTTCTATTTGATCTAGTGGACAGCTTCCCATATTTTCTTTTACCCCATGAATAAGTCAGGTGAAAATGTAAGGAATAGTTGATTAATACTATAATATTAATATTATAATATTATAATTATATAATATAATATATAATATCTTATATAATAATTATTATATAATTATTATAATAATATAATGATATCCGCATATAATAATATAAATATATATAACAATATAATTATATAATAATTACATAAATACAATATTATGATATTAATTAATACTACAGATGCATACATATATGATATAAATGAGACCTATCTTGTATACATATGTATATGTATATAATCTTGTATATATGTATATAATATATACTATAATTGCATGTTTGTATGATTTATGAAGAACCTTAATAGATCTTAAATTTCAGAAATCCTTTTTAAAAAATATTTTCAAGTTTTATTAGATATGTCTCCTGAGGCAAGGGAAACAAAAGCAAAAGAAAAAAAAAACTATTGGGTCTTCATTAAAATAAAAAGGAAATAATCAACAAAACTAAAAGGCAACCTATGGAATGGGAGAATATATTTGGAAATGATATACCTGATAAAAGGTTAGTGTCCAAAATCTATCAAGAACTTATAAAGCTCAACATCCAAAAAACAAAAAATCCAGATAAAAAATGGGCAGAAGTCATGAATAGACATTTTTCCAAAGAAGATATACAGATCACCAACAAACACATAAAAGGATTCACATCACTCATCATCAGGGAAATACAAATCAAAACAACAGTGAGTTATCACCTCATACCTGTCAGAATGGCTAAAATAAACAACATAGGAAAAAATAGGTGTCTGCAAAGATAGGGAGCTAGGGCAACCCTCTTACACTGTTAGTGGAAATGAAAACTAGTGCAAACATTTTGGAAAAACAGTATGGAGGTCCCTCAAAAAGTTAAAGTTGCGAGATCCCTATGATCTCACAATTGCACTGCTAGGTATTTACCCAAAGGATACAAAAATACTCACGTGAAGGGAGACATGCACTCTGATAATTATAGCAGCATTTTCCACAAGACTCAAAGTATGGAAAGAGTCCAAATATCTATCAACTGAGGAATGGATAAAGAAGAAGTGGCATATATATATACAATGGAATATTATTCAGCAATAAAAAAAAAGAATGAAATCTTGCTATTTCCAACGATGTGGATGGAGCTAGAAAGTATTATGCTAAGCTAAATCAGTCAGTCAGAAAATGACAGAGTAGTAGGGAAAACATAAACTTTCCTCATCCTTTCAATACAGCTAGATCAACATTAAACTATTTTTTTAAATATTTTACTTATTTATTTGAGATAAAAAGAGAGAGCAGAAGTTGGGGAAGGGGCGGAGAGAGGAGTAGCAGACTCCCTGTTGAGCAGGGAGCCTGATGCAAGGCTGATCCCAGGACCCCAAGATTATGACCTGAGCTAAAGGCAGATGCTTAACTGACTGAGCCACCCAGGTGCCCCAGCATTCAACTATTGTGAACAATTAGGAAAATATTCTGAAGATTAAGAAAACAATCTGTACAGTTGGAGAGAATGTGGCAGATCCAAGGTTTAGAGCTATGAATTGGGGGAGAGGAAACCCTTTTCACAGAGCAGAGTCAGGGAGAGGGAGAAAGTGGTAGAGAGCCCAGTGGGTAGGGACTACACAATAAGCCACAGTGAGAAGACCCCCTGGATCACTGGGAGAGATCTCTCCCCTTCTCAGACTGCATTTGGAAGAGTGTACTTTGCCTTTCCAAGGACAAAAGTCCCACTGGGAGCCACCGAGAGGTGCTCAACAGCAGGGTCAGAGGTACAAGCAGAGGGGAAAATATCTTTTAACAATTTTTCACTGTGAGCCACAATAGGCTTAACCCCCTGTGCACACAGAACAGCTGATTTTCTGCTGTGAACTGAGCAGAAAGCAGAGATAGGTGCAGATTGCAGATAACCTGGCCACTTCTTTTCACTGTCTGCCACAATAGATTCAAGCCTCTGCAACTGCTTTTTTGGGATGGAACGGAGTAGGGGATTGATTTGAGTGTACATGGCTAATAACCTGGTTCCAGCGTTTTCCTGAGCATTACAATAAACTTTAATCTCTGTGCATGCACTGTGCAACTGCTTTTCTGCAGGACTGTTTGGTGCTGGGCATGCACTATCTTTCCTCCAGGGGATAAGAGTGGGCCTACACCTTACCAGGCCCTTTAAAACTTGGAGTTTTGAAACCCACTCACCAGCCAGAGATAAAATACAGGAGACCCATGGCTCTGGATGGGCCAACAACATAGGCACAGACAGGTTAAGGGCAGGGAACTGAAGAAAGCCCCAGGACAAAAGAGATTGTTCACTTTTCCAAAAGGACCTCCTGAACAGTGGTGACCAGGAGTTACCCTCTTCTAGGACAAGAGGGCTGGGTGATACCATATTCTTCCTCTTCCACTTCTACTACCTCCCCCTAGCCACCAGCACATTCTGAATTCAGAAAGAAACAACAGCAGCTCCAGTGAACACTGGAGTTCCTTACACTAAATCTCTCCCTGCCGCCCCTGGAAGGGCATATTTATAAGGGCAAGTCAGCTGTGAGCCAGCCCAGCTGGCCTCTCCCTCAGAAGACAAACACATGCCCCTTCATCGACCAAGTCGACTGATTAAAGAAAACATCAGCTTCCTGTGGAAATAGGACTGGGCTTGCTTCTTTTTTTTCCCCTCCTCTTCTCTTAATTTTTAATTTTTAAAAATTTTTTACTATTTCTTATTTTTTATTACTTATCTTTTATTATATGTATATATATTTTTTCTTTTTTTCCTTTCTTTTTTTAAATATTTTATTTATTTATTTAACAAAGAGAGAGTGATCACAAGCAGGCAGAGAGAGAGAGGGGGAAGCAGGCTCCCTGCCGAGCAGAGAGCCGGATGCAGGGCTCGATCCCAGGACCCCGAGACCATGACCCAAGCCAAAGGCAGAGGCTTAACCCACTGAGCCACCCAGGTGCCCCATCTTTCTCTTTTTTTTAATCAAGCTTATATTTTTTGTTCATTTGTTGGTTTGTTTCTTTCCTTCTCTTATTTTTCAGATTAGGCTTATTTTTTTCTCTCTTTTCTTCTTTCCTTACTTTTTTTTCCTGCTTTCTTTCTTATTTTTTTAGAATCCATCTTATACCTTATTGTTTGTTTGCATTTTTTTCTCCTCCTTTTCTCCTATATTGAATCAGTTTTTCTGTTTTTTTATTTTCCTTTTTTTATCTTTCCCTTTTTTTTTCTTTTACAAGCTAATCTTGACAAACAAATCAAACATACCTACCTAAAGATCCAAATACTCCCCACTACAACTAAGAAAGAACTCTGTAGAGGAATGACCAGTAGGAAAGAGCAGCCAAAACACAACAGGAGAGTGTATACAGCATGCACCAGAAATACTTCCTGAAGTTCTTGTGATTTTTTTTGTCTTTTTCTTTCCTCCATTCTTTTCTGGAAAAAATTATGAAATAGAGAAATTTAGCCCCAAAAGAAAGAACAGGAGGTGGTACTCAGTGCCAGGGATTTAATTGCTACGATATAAGTAAAATTTCTAAACTAGAATTTAAAACAATAATTATAAAGATACCAGCTGGTCTTAAAAAAGCATAGAAGATACTAGAGAAACCCTTACTGTACACATGAAAGAATGAATATCTAGTCAGGCTGATATTAAAAATGTTATTACCGAGATATAGTTCCAAATGGAGGTTTTAACAGCGAGGATGAATGAGGTAGAAGAGAGAGATAGTGACATACAGGATAAAATAATGGAAAATAAGGAAGCTGAAAAGAGAAAGAAAACTACTGGATCACGAAGGAAGACTTTGAGAACTTACCAATTCCATAAAGCAAAACAATATCTGGATAATAGGGGCCCCAGAAGATGAAGAGTGGAAGAGAGGGACAGAAGGTTTATTTGAATAAATTATAGCTGAGAACTTTCCTACTTCATTCAAGTCCAGGAGGCACAGAGAACTCCCCTCAAAATCAATAAAAATAGATCAACACCTTGAAATATAATAGTGAAACTTGCAAGTTTCAAAAATAAAGAGAAAATCCTGAAAGCAGCTTGGGGAAAAGAGGTCCTGAACTTACAAGGGTAGACACAGAAGGCTGGCAGCATATATGTCCACAGACCAGAAAGACTGGCATGATATGTTCAATGTACTAAATGAGAAAAGTATACAGCCAAGAATACTTTACCCAGCAAGAATGTCATTCAGAATAGAAAGAAATATAAAGAGTTTCCAGGACAAATACAAATGAAAGGAATTTGTGAACCCTAAACATGCATTGTAAGAAATATTAAAGGGAATCCTTTGAGTGGAGAGAGAGCCCCAAAACAACAAAGACCAGGAAGGATCAGAGACAATCTACAGGAACAGTGACTTTTCAGATAATACAATGACACAAAATTCATATATTTCAATAATTACTCTGAATGTAAATGTCTCCAATCAGAAGACATAGGGTATCAGAATACATAAAAAAATAAGACCCATTGATATGCCCCTTAAAAGAGACTAATTTTGAACCCCAAAATACTTCTAGATTGAAAGTGAGGGAGTGGAGAATCATATAATTTGCTAACAGACATGAAAAGAAAGCTGGAGTAGCCATCTTTATATCAAACTAAACTTTAAAACATAGACTGATAAGAGATAAAAAAAAAACTATATCATAATAAAAGGGTCTATACATCAAGAAGATTTGGCAATTGTAAATATTTATTCTCCTAACTTGTGAGCATAATACACAAAGGTATAAACCAATTAATAACAAAATTAAAGAAACTCATTGGTAGTAATACAATAAAACAGTAGGAGACTTTAACCCCTCACTCACTAAAATGGACAGATCATCTAAGCAGATGACCAACAAGGAAACAAGAACTTGGAATGACACATTGGATCACATGGATTAACAAATATATTCAGAGCATTTCATCCTAAAGCAGCAAAATGCACACTCTTCTCAAGTGCACAGGGAACATTTTCCAGAATAGATAACACACTGGGTCACAAATCAAGTCTCAACTGGTATGAAAAGATTGATATTATTTCATTCATATTTTCAGACCACAATGTTTTACAAGTTGAAGTCAACTACAAGAAAAAAAAAAGGAAGGACCACAAGTACATGGAAGTTAAAGAACATCCTAGTAAAAATGAATGGGTCAACCAGGAAATTACAGAAGAGTTTTAAAAATACGTGGAAGCAAATGAAAATGAAAACAGTAGAACAGATCAATGAAACTAGGAGCTGGATCTTTGAAACAACTAATAAGATTGATAAATCCCTAGCCAGACTTATCAAATAGAAAAAAAAAAGACCCAAATAAATAAAATCAAGAATTAAAGAGGCAAGATCACAACCAACACAGAAGAAATACAGTTAGAAGATAATATTATGAGTAATTATATCCCAACAAATTAGGCAATTAGAAAGAAATGGATGCATTCCTAGAAACAAATAAGTTGCTAAAACTGAAGCAGGAGCCAATAGAAAACCTGAACAAACCCATAACCAGCAAAGAAATTGTAGTAGCAATCAAAAATCTCTCAAAAACAAGAGTCCAGGGCCAGATGGCGTCCCAGGGGAATTCTACCAACCATTTAAGGAAGAAGTAATGCATATTCTTCTGAAATGGTTAAAAAAATAGAAATGGGGGGCTGCCTGGGTGGTTCAGTCAATTAAGCGTTTGCCTTCAACTCAAGTGATGGTCTCAGGGACAGGGACTGAGCCCCACATCGGGCTCTCTGCTCAGTGGAGAACCTGCTTTTCTGTCTCCTTTTGCCTGCCTGTG
>JAPYYJ010003632.1:0-11324 GCA_028533885.1 Nasua narica | reverse complement strand
TGGGGTTAGCGGTTGTGAAGAAAGGGTTTTCTGCTGGTGTGTTGCTTGAGGAGAAAGTTGGAAGATGAGTAAGAATAAGTCTGGTATCATGGGAAGAGGGACGGGAGGAAAAAGGGAAGGAAGAGATTCCCAGGACTGTGAAAAACATTTGAAACGCCCAGTGGAAGGAGAGATTATAGGTTGTGTTTTTTAATCTTTCCTGATCGTAAGAATGACCTGAAACTTTTTTTTAAGTATTATCACTCCCTCGCCTCTTCCTGTTGAGGTATAATCTAGTGGGCTTGGAAGTTTTAACTTATTCTAGAACTTGAGTGATTCTTGTCATCAGGGAAGTTCAGACATGACATTAGGAGGGCCTAAAAGAAGGCCATCGTGGCTAATGCATGAAGGCTGAGGGCTTGTGGGATGTGGGGCAGACTGTGTCAGTGTGTTGGTCATTATGCTAAGAACATTAGAGAGGTTTGTAGATTTGGCACCTAAAAACTGAGGGGATTTTTTTTTTTCTAACAGCTTCCATTGTCTCCATGAAAGAAGGAACAGAGATGGTTGTTTATACACGATAGGGCCAGGCTATGTAGGCATCATCTCAGTTTTGGGAAAAATTGTGAAATGAGAGGGCCAGGCCGGTTGGCTAGGAGAAATAGGTAGGATTGATAGGCAGTGTTGAGGGCTCACTTGAGGTTAGTGATTATGGATTTATAGTGATAACAATTTGCTTTGTGGTGTTCTCCAGTAATTATCAGATGCTTAAGTGTGAAAGTCTGATAGCGGGTTGATCCCAGATTGCATGGGACAAAAGGCGAAGGCACAGAAGAATCTGAGATATCAATGAGAGTGGTTTCAAAATAAATGATTATAGAATGCAAACTAGATAAGGAGGGAAGTGAAGAAATTAGACTAGAGGACTGCTTAGCACAGAGGGGAAAATAGACCAGAGGTTCTGCTGAATCCAAAGTGGGAATAGTTAGGAGTGTGAGGTCATGGTCAAAGGGTCATATGCTTAGATTCATGATGTGAAGACAGAGTGGTCTTACATAACATTGATATCCGCAGTATGGAGTGGTGATGGATTTCTTGGGGTTGAGGAGAGGAAAAGTTATTGGAAAAGAGTCAGCCAAATAAATGAGAGCTAAAATCCTCTCATTCCTGTCACTATGATACAAGAGAATTAAGAAAGGAAGAGGGGGTTTTGCTTTAAGACGTGACTTATTTGCTTTCACTCCACTAGGTAATGCCTCGATAGCTCTACGGGTCAGGGAACTGGGTATGGTGATGAGGCTGCCTTAGGTCTTCACAAACCACAAGAAACTTGGAGGTAAAGAGAGCACCATATCAGGCCTGGGAGCCAACAGAAGCCGGGAGGATATAAACACGAGAGAACAAAACATGGCAAGTGGCTAGAAGTTGATAGGCATGGTAAGAATCTAGAAGTTCTGTAGACACTGAGAAAGAAAAATCAAAAGAATGATTGAAAAATAAGCAGAAAGCCAAGCACGACCAGGAACTGAGGTGAAGACAAGATGGCGGGGGAGCAGATGCAGTGCCCTTGCCTTGAAGGAATCACCCTGCTCTATCGGAGCTGTGTTATTTCCCTGTGACCCTGAGACAAACCAATTCAGGACAAGTCTGGCCTGCAGATGGTCATAAGTGAAAACAGGTCGTTGATAGGAAAATGCCTCCTTGAAAGAAATGCTTGGAAACACATGGCCCTTTGTCTTAGAAGATGGCCCTATTATACTGTAGACTCTACATTGGGATTTGCAGCCGAAAAGAAGAATTTTTTCCTATTCTCTCTTCCCTGGTGGTAGCTCATGAGCTGCCATTGCCATTGGAAAAGAGAATTGTAATGCGTCCTGAGTCCAGAAGTAATACGTCTTCAAGGATCCATCAGGTGGGAACTAAAAATCAAATCAGCACACTGGTCCTACCCTTGCACAAAACCAGTGCATCCCCAACTGGAATGCCGCATGAATTTTAGGATGGTTCATCTTGAGAAAATACAATGAAAGGGCTAAGCAATATTTCATTTGACCCAGGCAAGAGAGTGACCCTGCTTCAGAAAGCCTCATGGTGGCCCTCTTCTGGTTGTGCATTGTACTGCAGCCTAGAGTCCCTGGAGCCAATAGGGTAGACCAGTCCAAAGATGTACCCCCATTCTAGACCATCCCCTGATATTTAGGACTCTGGAATTTCTGTCTAAATGGCCTTGACCCTACTTTCAGAGCCTGGGTGGGTCTATTCCTTTGGGCTTTGCTCCTAAAGAGAACATGGCCCCTGTGGTTGGTATAGCCTGGACTAAGTGGTGACGAGACTGAGGCTAGAACTTATACACATGGCCTGAGTGTCCACGTGTGTGGGAGCAAGTATGAAAGGACTCAGGAAAGAATGCCAAGGGCCTTGAACTGGGAGCCATTGGGTCTTAGAAGTCTGAGAATTCCAAACTCAGACCTGGCCTTTCAGGTCTTACAGAGTTCTGTTTGTCATATGAGAAGAGTAGAGTGTGTTTTATTTAGCGGTCTGTTAGCTCGATTTATATGTTTGAAATGTTGAGAGAGAGGCTACATGGATCTCCATTTGTACTCTTCTTGGTTTCCAAATATCTGCGAGAGGCTTGGGCTCGTGTGTACAAATCACTCCAACTTTTTATGGCCTTCCATCATAGCACTGCCTCCTGCCTATCTGTGTATGTGTCTATCTTTCCTTCTGGACATTGGCTCCTCAAATCATGTCTTATTTATCTTACCTATTTATTCTCCAGCATGTAGCTGATTGCCTCTTGGCACATAGTAAGCACCCAGTAAATATTTGTGGAATTCGTCGACCAAGGATATGCAGTTATGGAAGTTCCCTGGCTAAGGCAATTTTCCAGTAAATCCCTTCTCTCTTCTCAAAATTCCGGTGTCCTTTCCTCTTGCTTGGTCCCTATGGACACTGTACAGTATATATTTCCTTCTCAAAGCTTATCATCTTGCTCTATGTTACGTGTGAATCTGGGAGGTGCAGAAAGTTTATTCTTAACAGGTAGTACCAGAACTGTTAGCAAGAGGAACTGTCTTCTTTTGAAAAGACACCATGAGAATCGACTTTGGTCTACGCAAGAAAATGTATTAAGACCCACTGGCTAGAGCCAAAAATGTGATAGGGAGAGGAAATAACTTTGTATAAGAGAAGACAAGACAGGGCACCTGGGTGGCTTAGTTGGTTAAGCAACTGCCTTTGGCTCAGGTCATGATCCCGGAGTCCCGAGATCGAGTCCCACATCGGGCTGCCAGCTCCATCGGGAGTGCACTTCTCACTCTGACCTTTTCCCTTCTCATGCTCTCTCTCACTCTCTCTCTTTCCTAATAAATAAATAAATAAATAAAATATTTAAAAAAAAAAAAAGAAAAAGAGAAGACGAGACATTTGGAGTTGTGGGGGGCAACCTGGCAAGGAGCGGAGGACAAGAAGAGAACAGCCAGTAGGATGATAGACCCAAGATGGCGTGACCCCTTTGGGCACCCACCTTTACCCTCTGAGTCAAGATTTCTAGTTTTCCAAAACAAACTAGTTTAATATGATCACTCCTTCTCCACCACGAAACTGACGAGAGAACTGCAGTCTTAAGTTTTTTTAGTGGTTAACAATTTTTTAAGATTTTAAAAAATTTTTGAAGTTTTAATGTTTTTAGTATCTTCAGTTAAGTGGGATATAGCACATCTGATGTGTTCAGCGACTCGCTGGCTGCGTACATTGCATTCTCCGTTGCAATGACGCGGTAGAGAACAGAAGCAACATGCAAAAATGCAGAATCCCAGAGATCAGGATTTCTCTGAGGATAAAATGTTAGCTTTCTTGAAAATGTACAGAACTGCCAGGGAGGGTTGGAACTTCCATGGATTGTAGAAGGGACAGGAGTTCGAGGCTTATCTAGACTGTGACGTGTATTAACCACGTCTTGTATTTTCTGACTGCTCTTTGCTTGCCAAGAGGATTCAAGAGAAATTTAGCTCTATCTCAGAGGACACTCCCAGTTCCCTAGATTTCTTTTGAAATCATCAGTGCTTTTTACTTACAAAAATACACGTTGCAAGAAAATTTTAGTACAAAAATTTATAAAGTGAATGAATTAAAATATGTATATAAAACTAAATGTCATGTTTATGACTTTATCACTATATTTTTGGGTCTCCTGCCTGAAAGCCACAGAAGTCTCCTCTGGCTAACTTAAAAGGGAAAAAGGTTTATTGGAAACAATTTTAAGGGATTAGATCTGTAGACATACAAGAAAGCCCATTAAAGTACTAAAGCGTATTTCTTCCTTCAGGAAGAATTGAGGCAAATTGTGGGAGAGCTAGGTAAAGATCTTTGGAAAAGACAGGAGTCAATAGTTCTGCATTGTGGTAGCAGGAGCCCAAGGAGTCTCTTCTGGACTCTGTCATAGGCATTCATTTGCTCTGTCCCTTTTCAGGCTTGTGTCAATATCATTTGAGGTTCAAACTCTCAGGAAAGCATCCGGTTACTTTCGCCCTACTCACGAACCTGCCTCTTGGCCAAGGCATCTTGACTGAAAAAGGGTAAGGGATGGTCTCCAGACAAAATATAATTCCATGACCAGAAGCTGAGGCAATAGATTTGTAAAAGAAAAACCTCAGGTGCGCGCTATAACTTTTCATGCAGCACCGTGTCATGGACCTTCATTTATGGCACATGCAGATCTAGCCTTTAATTAAGGTGCAACATTTTCTGAGTATGGATGAAGTAACTAGATGTCAGAATCCTCTCTTAGCAAGCAAAGTTATCCCGGAACTTCCTCTCTTCTGTTTAGCCTAAGCTGATTCTAAAGGACAGGGTTTTTAGTAGTCCCTTTGTTTTCACCTGCTTCGTAACCTCAGTCTCTAACATGGCCCACGCTGCTTGCTGCTTCTTAGGCATTGCAAGTGGACCCCGCCCTCAAAACTACATTCTCATTTGGAGCCAACCTCTCTTGAAATAAAAATAGGTTTGCATCTGGGTGCTGGGTTGTGGATTTTGCATTCCAGGTACAGTTGCAGGAGAGCTCAATTTGCAAACTTGCGCCTGCTGGCTATTTGCATGAGAATAACTCCTCTTTGTGAAGCCCCTCCCATGCACTAGGCACATTACCTGACTGCTCCCTATTCCTTGTAGCCACCCTGGGAGCTGCTGTCCTCTAGAGACCTAGAAACCGAGGCTCAGCAAACGTTAACCACTTCCCCAAGGTCCCAGAAAAGCTGAGCTGGGATACGTAATCGGGTGCCTTTGCCCCCTAAACCCTGGGCTCTTTCCGTGCAGCTGTGCATAGAAAACCTAGATTCAGCAGTCCCACTCATGTCTCTGTTTTTTAGTTTTCTCTTACTGTTTATGGACATATCTGGGTCCAAATTCATATTGAAAACATCTCTGAAAGTACAGAATGTTTTGTAATTTTCTCTGTGCATCCCAGGGCAATCATGCTGCTTGACGAGAAGTAGATGTTCTTTCTCTCTCACTGTCTCACTCTCCTCGCTGTTTATAAACATGTGCACTGGCACGCATGTGAACACACACACACACACGCACACACATGCACACATGTACAAACACAGATTGTTGGGGGAGAGTGAGTTGTTTTAGATGATATAAATGACCGTTGAGTCTTTCTACTTTGTGATGAGCCGATTTCTAAAACTAATTACCCTGCCATCTCTTCCTGGAGCAAGTATCCAAATGAAAAGATTGAAAAGCTGGACGACTCCTCTAAAAAGCATAGAGAACCAAACTTAAAAATCTCTAAACTGACTGCAAATGTCCCCCCTGCTCCCAAAGCTGATCTGCATCCCTCAGTTTCACGGGGAGGAACTAATGAGGCTACAGAGTCTTGAAAGACAAACCCTTAGGAGGACAGAAGGGGCATTTCAAGGAGCCAGGAAAAAATTTTCTAATCTCTGCAAGTAGAATAGGTCTGTGCAGATTATAAAGGAGGTAGGTGACCTGGGGCAAGAAGATAAGTGTCAGTAAGAGCCAGAAATTGAGAAAAAGCAGAAATGCTCATGACCTTACTCAGTCAGGTAATGGAGGTTGAGAAGAGCTAAGGAAGACCAAGGAGGCAGGAGACAAAGAGGATTATTTGAGCAGGAGGATCTGGGGAGGAGAAAGTGCCCTTAAATGTATTTGAATTCTGGAGCTCCTGAGTGGTTCAGTGGGTTAAGCCTCCAACTTTTAATTTCGGCTCAGGTCATGATCTCAGGGTCATGAGATCATCAGTCTCAGCGGGGAGTCTGCTTGAGACTCTCTCTCTCCCTCGGCCCCTTCTCCTGCTCGCATGCTCTGTCTCTCGCCAATAAATAAATAAATATTTTTTAAATGTACTTGAATTCTAATTTACAGTGCAACCTTTCACTTCTCACCAAGAAGGAATCGGAAATAATTTTTTTTGTTGTTTTTTTGGGTTGTTTTTTTTTTGATCCAAATTTTACATAGGGAAATAGAAAATCAGAATTAAGGAAATTTGTTTTGGATGGCTCAGACGCAAACCGTTAGAGGGTAAGAATAAAGGGATTGGAAATGGGGACAGAGGAAGAGAGAGAGGGAGATTGAATTATCCAACTTTTTTTCCACTCTCCGTTTGGATTTGTCTATAAAGAGAGGTTATTGATAAATCCTATAGAAATAAGCCCACTTCGGTACTTCAGAGGACAGTTGTTGGAGAGTCTTCATCTGATTTTGAGTTCACGTGTGCACTTCAATATATGGGCTTTTTAAAGTCCATAATTTAAATGCCGGGTTTTCCTGATTTATTGGGATAAGGATGCTTCATCTTGATTAAAAGACAGTTCCCAAACTGTCTCCTGTGTAAAAACTAGTTGGGGGATTTTTTTTTTTTTTTTAATTGCAAATTCCCAGGCCTTCTCTCCCCCTCAGAGAGTCTAAATCATTTGGGTTGTGGTTTGATCCTGGAGTCTGTGCTTTGAAAATAATCCCAGATGCTTCAGATGTAGGATCCTAAAACTATACTTGAAAAGAATATTGGTTTATGTCAGAGCACCAATAACAGGAGGAATGAGACATCCAGATGTTAAGTATATTTATAGCAAACTAAGATGTTTTCAAATTCATTTTTGGTCTTTGTAATTTATGATTGTTGGCTGGGCTGTATTCGTGGATATGGCATAATAAAGCAGAGGATATTCTAGTACCTTGTGGTTATAACTATCAGGGAGGGGAATTTGGATCTTAAAACATAGTGTTCAGGGCTTGAATAGGTGTAAAGATCCCACAGTTGGAAGAGTCAGAGAGCTGTGGCCCACCTCACTTGAAAGGAGGGAAAGGAGGGTTGAACTATATCCCTTTTAATTTTTTGCACATTTTCACTTAATGATGACATGGTTAAATGATTCCAGAGTGTTGATGGAAATGTTTTCACTGGTAGTGCTTCAATTTGTTTACAAACAGGTTCTTTTAGTTATAAGGAAGGTCTTTTTTTGTCCGTGTGAAGGTAATCACAAATGTATGGGCTTATAGCTGAGAAACAGTACCCAATGAGATATAAGGCTTGTAAGGTGTAGTCTAAGTAGAGGGTCTTTCATACTAAGAAAAATGGTCAAAACTTGCAGGGGTAAATTCAAACTACAGGACAATTTTCATATTTTGGAAGAGAAGAAAGCAGTATGGATTCCTATGATTTTTATTATCCTTACAGTGGATTGACCCACTTGGTGAAACCATTTTGTATGTTCTTCAAAGGGATTCTCTAACTAGTGGGAATGTTCCTTAACACTTGCCTGGATTTTCTAAATAAAGTCAAGGTCACTATCAATCTAATCTAATCATCTAAATTACTAATCAAAGTAAAAAACAATACTTCATACTAATGTACTGCATAATTTAATGTAAGGATTTTTAAATTAGGTATTCAATTAGGTGTTTTTATCATGGTGGATAAAACCTAAGAGGTATATAATTACAAATGGATAAATCTATTGGTTCAGCATAGATCGAACTTACACTGAAAACCTGGTCACTCTTTTAAAGTTAAAACTAACTCAAACCAGTTCCAACCAATCTATACAATTACACTTTTAACCACTCAGTTACTTAACTGCCTCATCTCCCCTGACTTTTCATCCAACCAACCTCATCCTAAATCTTGCCGCCGTCACAAGTTGTATAGGCTCTGAGGTTTCCATGTCAAGCAAATCATTCTTGGACACCACAACTTACTCTTCCAGTTATTTCCGGTAGTTTCCTAACTGTAACAGTTCTTGCCTTGGTGGATGCCTCTGCCCCGTAACTCCACCCCCTCTCCCTCCTCATTCCACTTGGATTCCACCTTAAACCTTCACTGTAGTTACTTCCTTGAAAATACCTTCAGCTCACTTCTCCTCACTCCCTTCCTGTGTATTCAGATGGCAAAATCTCAACTTTGGTCAAACCCAGCTTACTTCTTTTTCACTTCTGTGCTCATCCTGGAAGAGCAGAGCATTTGGGGGGAAAATCACAATATGGCTGACTGGCATCACCTGCAATCCATGACTAGAAACCCAAAATGGGTACTGTTAGGCACTCCTGTTACAATGCCTTCACGGAGTGTGGCAGGCTTAACGAATAGGCTTCTCCTCCCAGGAACAAAGCAGAAAGCTCTTTAATTTCTCCAGCCACTGCTTTCCAACCTGGTGAGTAGGGTCACCCCCACGCACTGGTATCAGCTCAGGCATATTCTGTGCTGTCTGACCACCTTCAGCCATAAAAAGATACATTCTCGGGCCAAAGGAAAACATATAGTCCAGTCTAAATTACAACTCAAGCTTGTCACTCAGTTCCAAGTTTCTGCTCTTCTCCAGCTCAGGATGAACCCATAGTTTGAAGATATTCAGCGGGAGAGAAGAGCATAGTGTGTATTTTCAATGTCTCTTCACCCTGCTCTTCCATTTCTCTTCTTCCTACCCTCACCCCCACCCCCACCTTGTTAGGTTTTTTCTGGCTTCTGGAAGTTCAAGATGGGAGAGAGTCAATGAATTGAAAATAGGGAAAGACCTTATCACTCAGCTAAGGCTAATGGAAGTCGTTGCTTGTCTGCCAGTTGTCCTCTGTCAGGTGAGGTCTTCAAATTGCCAGCTCTTCCATTGTCTGTAGTGACCCTCTCCCCCAGCGGAGGAAAACCCACCACCTCAGTCTGCCACCTCAGTTTCAACATCCTACCACCTCCATGACAAGACATAAGGAAACAGCCTACTATTTTTTTCTTTAAAGATTTTATATATTTATTAGAGAGAGAGAGAGCAAGCACAAGCAAGAGGGAGGGGCAGAGGGAGAAGCAGGCTCCCTGCTGAGCAGGGAGCCCCAGGTGGGGCTCGATCCCATGACTCCTGGATAGTGACCTGAACCAAAGGCAGATGCTTAATAGACTGAGCCACCCAGGCGCCCTTTAAGCCTTGAGTGCACTGTGCCTTAAAGGCAGAGAATTCTTTGAGCAAAAATGCTGTACAAATATTCATATCTGACCCCCCTCTACAGTGACCACTCATCCTGCTGTAAACAGCACCACCCTCGGTCTGCTGGCTCAGCACTTTTTGGGATGATTCCTCTACTGAACTCTTTTCTTGTGCTCAACAGCAAGCACCTGTTCAAAACTTTAGGCTCTCTCTCTCTCTCTCTCTCTCTCTCTCTCTCTCTTTTTATCCTTAAGGCTCCATCTGATGGCTCCTTTGGGGCCCTACAAACCTTCTACTGTCTATGGGAAGGCAATAAAATTAACCTAAATTAATTATAAACTCCTTTTCTCTAAATTCCCTTCCTAATAATCTTCCTTTGTGAATTCTTTGACCATGTTATATAGGCTGTATAATATGATGATTACTAGGCCATTTTGCTACTTCTTGTAAACCCTTCATACAAGGGTCTAGCAGACCCTTCAACTTCTCTCAGCCTTTGGGCTCTAAGTGAAATTCTGAAATAATAGGAAATATCCCATTTAAAATACTTTTACATCTGTAATTTATTTCCTTTAGTCCCTGAGATGACTATTTTATGCCTTTTCTTTTCACTTCGTATCTTGTACTCATTTTCTTTCATTCCCTCTCAGCTGTTGACTTTGTCTCACACTTTGTTGAAAGAATAAATATCATGATAAGAAAACTAAATAGGCAAATGTAGCCATATTCTCTGTTTTCCTCTTTGTTTCCAAGAAGAGTTCTGTCCTTTCAAATAGAGTTTATTGTGGTGAAATTTCTGAGGTTATCAGATTGGAGGAGAAGAACTTCTGTAAAATTTGTCTTGGAAAACAAGAATCACAGTGAAAATAAAGAAAAGGATTACTGGGGCTGGAAACCCAGCCACTGAAATTTAGAGGACAAGATGATTTGTATATAGATCTTTAAAAATTTTCTTCTATTGTAATAGGATGAAATTATTCCCAGCTTTATTTTTTATTTTTAGAAATATTAACATAGGCATATGTTTACTGATATCAGAAGATATAGAAAGATCCTCATTTGTTGTTATGCCTTGAGAATAAATAACAGTAGCCCCCAACTCAACTGGTTGGAACAAAAAGAGAAATTTAATACATCACCTACAAATCATGTCAAGATATGGTTATCCAACCGAGAGCTCAGTGATGTCATTCAGCACTCAGGTTCTTTCCATGTCCTGCCATTCTGTGGATGTTGGTTTTTTTCCCAAACTTCCTCTTGGTCTTGAGATAATTGAGTCAGTCCAGGCATCAAACTCAGACATGTCAACTTTGAGAGAAAGAAGAGGAGAGTATTTCCTAAGAATATTCCCTTCATATCTCATTAGGCAGAATGGGACCACATGACATCCTCTAATCCAGTCACTGGCTAGGGGCATAGGATTACCATGATTGGCTGGACTACTTGGGATTTCCCCCTTAGTTAGACATAGGGTCATACTCCCCAAGGAGCAGAAATCTAAATTCTGTTTGCAAGGAGAGAGGCACATAAATGGAACTCCTCCAGGTTTAGAAGGCACATAAGCATCAGTATCAAAGTCTGTCATCCCTTCCCCCCCATTACTGCACATTATTCAGCAAATGCATTTGTTCAGCAGATATTTATTGAGTATGTACAATAAGCCAAGCACTGTTCTAGGTACTGGGGACACAGTAGGAAATTTCTTCAATTTTTACTTCTTCTGGTGGTTACGAAATTACTAAATTATGCTAAATTACATGCTTATGGTACAGTTTCTTGATGTATCAAATTTAGGCATTGTCAATTGACTTCTTGCCATGAATCATAAGGATTTATCTATTTTATATCATTACCCATCTCTCCTACCTCTCTCCATATTATATAGTCCCTCTGTGAATTTTCAAATAGGATTTT
>JAPYYJ010003631.1:0-11324 GCA_028533885.1 Nasua narica | reverse complement strand
AGGAAACAGTGATCTCATTTCCCATTCCTCCTAAAACCCAAATGATAGCTAATAAAATGTCAACACTTAGAAAAAAATTTGCGGCTTTTTAACTGATTCTTCGTGCTTTTTTAAACGCTCCTCAATATTCACGTCAGGGATTGAGAAGTGTAATCGCTATAGTAGCATTCAAAACAATTTCACAGACAGTTTGATTTATTTCGCAAGTCCTCATTACCTAAAATCTACTTATCTTCTTATTTCTGAATCACCTCTAACACGTTTCCTGCATTCACTCGGAGCATGCATAACTTCGAAAAGTTGAAAATGGAGATTTATTTCCAGGGTGACGGTGGCCGCTGGCTGGTTAGCAAGGACAGGCCGAGGCGGCGGCGGTGCTGCGGTGGGTGAAATCCTAAGGAAAACCTCCCGGATGCTGAAACCTGAATAAATGACAAGGACCTCTGATTATCTGGTTATTTCTCCTACAGGTCATAATTTCCTCAAACACTCACAAAACAGTCCCTCAATGAGGTTAAAATGCAAGAAACATAAACTACGTCCTGCGCCAAATTACCTCCATGGGAAAAAAGCAGCCCGCTCAGACTGAGAGGCCCACCCAGGTCTGGCAAGAGCCTAGAGCCAGGATCTCTCCCACGGGGCACGAGCGGGTGCACAAAGGCATTGGTCAAGATGCTGAAATATATGCCCGTATCCCGCACATCAATAATAGCACTATAGGGATCTAACTTACAGAAAATGCTTCATTGTATAACAGCCCTGGGGGCACCTGGGTGGCTCAGTCGGTTAAACATCTGACTTCAGCTGGGGTTGTGATCTCGGGGTCCCGGGTTCGAGACCCCCCACAGGCTCTCCACTCGGCAGGAAGGCTGCCTGTTCTTTTCTGCCCCTCCCCCACTTGTGCACGTGTTCTCTCTCTCAAATGAATAAATAAAATCTTTAAAAAATAATAAATAAAATGATTCTGCATACAAAGATATATATTATAATATTATTTACAACAAAATGGATATATTCCAACTGTCAAATACTATAAAATGGTGTTTAGAACATGGTGTATATTTCTACATAAAATGTTGTGAAGCCATCCCATCAGAAATGACCTTTGAGAAGCCTGGAGGTCTATGAAAGTGTGTATGATACATACTTCTGCATATATGTACCATCTGATATATAGATAATATAGATTTGCATTGATATCATATGATACACAACGTATCTGTGTATAGTGTATATGATATACATATGTACACATTACATATAGCATACAGATCACGGCTACATTAAGCAAACAAAAAAAACCCAACTAGAATACAATCTTTAACAGTGACAATGGGTGGTTTCTTTCCCCAACTTGGCTGGTATTTTCTAAACTCACCATGAGGAATGTGTACTGTATCTACAATGGAACAGATGAACTTTTACATAATTAAAGTTTAAATGAATATGTGACCCTTGTGCAAATATTAACTGCCACCTCTGTACGGCTTTAATCAACCCGTCATATAAAGAATCCTGAACACGGAAACCAAACTAGGCTCACAACGGAGATAAGTAACATTACCGTGACTTTTAAAACCCAGCAGCAACGCCTGCCAGAGAGGAAAGTTCTCCATGCTTCTAGGGGGTGGGCCGCAGGGCAAGCGCCCTGGGTTTGGGTGGGGGATGGCTGGATAATAAGGCTGAAGAGTTGCTCGGGGCCCAGCGGCCAACAGCATCCCAGCCACGTGCACGATCTGGGCACTGGCATGTCCTCGCCGTGCCAACAGCATGCACCTCGCTTAAGACACATGTTGCCACCCCGCCTGTCCTCTCACGACCCCTCCCAGCTCCAGTCCAACCCATGTGTGTGTGAGAGAGCAAAATTTAACTGAGTAAATTGAAAGATCTAGTTGACTTTATTAAGCGACTCGTGAGTCGCACAGCATCCCATCTAGCAAGGAGAGGGGAGCTCCACTGAGCTAAACAAAAGAAAAGTCTTTCAAGGCAGAGAAAAGACACAAGAAGAGGAAGGGACTTTATTAGCTCAGATTGCACTCCTCCGGAGAATGGTCTACCCGGCAGCTTCCCAGTTCTGACCCGAAGTTCCATGTTGCCTAGTCAAAGGTTACATCCTAGGGGAACTGAACTGCAGTTAGGTTAGTTAGTAAGTCTTGGTTTAATGACATGAAGCCTTAACTGAGTGAAGCCATTTTAGGGCTGTGGTTTTCTTGTTTACAATTCCTCCCTTTGGATCAGACTCTCAGCTGAACCGAGAGTTGTGCTCAAAATTTAAGGCATTGGCGTCAGTCTCAGCTCTGCTGGGTGGTGCTCGAAGCTTCTGCTGATCCTCCGTGTGGCATTCCCAGGTGGTGTGACGTGTTTCATTTGTCTCTGTGAAATTCACAGGTTACAAGTCAAGGTCTGCATTTCTTAAGTCTGTTCTCTCTTCCTGTTTTACTGCTGTCGTCTCAGAGAGATCCTGTGCTTGGTGGCCAGTGGTTGTGATCAGACATTTAAAGTTTTTGAAAGGATACAGGGGCACCTGGTTCAGTCGGTTAAGCGTCTGTTTTCAGCTCAGGTCACGATTCTGGGGTCCCGGGATCGAGCCCCGCATCGGGCTCCCTGCTCAGCAGGGTCTCTGTTTCTCCCTCTCCCTCTGCTCCTCCCTTCCCCACTCTCTCTCAAATAAAAATCTAAAAAAAAGAAAGAAAGAAAGAAAGAAAAGTTTTGAGAGGCTACAATGCAGTAGGAAGATTATTATAATCATTATAAGCAGGATAATCCCCGATGTTTAAAGCTCACTTTGAAGCCTTGGTGCCCGAGACCCAAACCAATCAAATCAAATCAGTGGGAAGACAGATCCCACTGTAGGGGTCATCCTTTAGGCCAAGAGCCTTGCTCAGTGATCTTAGGTAAGTGAGTTTTAGTTTCTCCAGAAGTGTCGATTCAGGTACAGTAGGTGGTGTTGGCCACAGCACAAATACCTCCTTGTCCAGTTCAAAGATAATCAAGAGCTGTCCTATTATCAAGAACTACTTTGGCAGAGAGTCTAACGATCTTCACTGGGCAGCTATTGCTTCAGCAGCAGACTCAGTAATAATTTTAAGAATTAAGAAATTAGCCCCATTTTTTTTTTTTTTTAGAGAGAGAAAGTGTTGTCATCTGCGTGCATGAACTCTGGTGAGGTCGGGGGCAGAGGGAGAGAATCTGAAGCAGGTTCCATACTCAGCACAGAGCCGGATGCAGGGCTCAATCTCACAACCCTGGGATCACGACCTGAGCTGAAATCAAGAGTCGGATGCTTAACTGCCTGAGCCCCCCAGGCGCCCCCAAAATTAGCCTCATTTACATTTATTCCTAACTAGGGAAATAGGGACCTGTCAAAAGGAGTGAATCCTGAACTATGAAGCCCCACTAGTAGGTCCCTTTTAACTCAACAATGTAAATTTAGACTTGGCAATGGCCTGCAAGATAGAATGAGTATGTTACCTTCCAAGTTAAGGCCAGAGGAAAGGAAAGGAAAAGAAGGATTTTGTGTTCAAAGTGTGAAGTCTTGATCTTGGTCTTGGGTGGAAGCAATCTATGGCAAGGTCCATGATTTCTCTTCCTCCTCAATTAAATTTCTAGGTCTTCAGGGTCTGTATAGGACCAGATGTCACATAAAGCCTTCTTCTGCTTTGTGATGTGTACCCAGGACTTAACACTTTCTAGATTTGCAGCAGTGTCCATGGTCAGGAGCACCAGGAAAGGTCTCTTTTAGTGGGGCTCGAATGGTTGTCTTCCTCTGATGACACTTCCAGAATATCTGGTCACCGGGCTCTAAATTATGACCGGCAGGATCCTCTGAACTGGGATCTGGGAAGCTTCTTCAACCTTCTGATGACCGGAAGAGGGTTGCTTCTTCTCTGCTGCTAGAATTCTAAAAATCTGGCCAGGTTATTGTTGAGGCTCATATGATCTGTCTAGTGGCGTGGGTGCTTAATCATTGGAAATCATGGAAGGTGGACCCCAAGTGGGAAACATACTTTCTAACACAGTTTCTTTGCTACCGTGGGGGCATCAGCCCTGCGGCAGGGAAAGGCTTCAGCCCATCCGGAAAGTAGGCATGCGCTCACAGGAACATAGTGATAACTGGCACAAACTGCCATCGAATGAATTCCAGGTGCAGGTGTTTGAAGGGTCTAGAGAGAGGGAGGTCTGAGGCCTCTGGGCATAAAAACAGTTTTATTTTGTTCTGTTTTGTTTTGCTTTGTCTCAGGATTATGGACCTGACACATCAGGCATTGCGGATAGATTGTTTTTGCAATTTTATAAACGTCTCTCCACCCATGTGTGTTCATAACTTGAGTCATCTTAAATGTATGGTGGGTGAAAGAAGGCAAAACCTGAAGAGTGGGGTTTTCCAGGGAGCCAGGGAGAACCAAGTGGCCTTCGTGGGGTTCCTATAACCCCGGCTGTTCAATTCGTTTACAGAAATTGTTCACCCACCTGCGTTTTGTGAGTTCTCCCACCTGCGGCCACACAGGGGCAGACTGTGGTCACGTTGGAAGGACATCGGTATGGCAAAGGTCTGGCAATGAGCGGCCTTTTTTTTTTCCTTAGAATGGACTTAATCCGCTTGCCGCAATTTGACAATGCAACACAAAGAAGGCTTCGTATGACCCCTTATGTGACGATGCTTCTCATGTAATTTGATATATCGAATAAGCCTAATCAGTTGAACAAATCTTTTGGAATGTTCCAGGTCAAAAAGACTTAACAGACCAAAAGTCCAGGAAAAAAAACACACACACACACACACAAAAACACTTTGTCTTTGTAATAGAGAAACCCAAATTCTAATTTTCACCAGCTTACTTTTGATATTAAAACTTATTTTTAAATCTATTCATTTTCATCTTAGCCAGCTCAACCACACATCAAAATTCCTTTTCAAGGATTCCTTTTCCACAAATGTTCTACAACCTTTTTTTTTTTTTTAAGATTTTATTTATTTACTTGAGAGACAGAGTATGGACAGTGGGGAGACAGTGGGAGAGGGAGAAGCAGACTTCCCGCTGAGCAGGGAGCCCAATGTGGGGCTCGATCCCAGGACCCTGAGATCATGACCTGAGCCAAAGGCAGATGCTTAACTGACTGAGCCACGCAGGTCAGGAGTTTTCTGATGGGCACCCATGAGTCTGCTCTGGGGCCTGCTCCATCCCCCAAAGGAAGATGGGATAATCTGCATGGTAAGACCCCCCTCCTCCTTCCCTGAGGGAAGGTGATCCTGCCTGGAACAATCCTTTTCTTTTGCTAATAACCTGCCTGCCCACCCTTATTCCTATAAAACCCTTCATTTGGTACAACTCTTCAATGCTCCTCGCTACTTGCTAGATGGTTTGCCACCTGATTCAGGAATCCATTAATAGGGGCGCCTGGGTGGCTCAGTGGGTTAAAGCCTCTGCCTTCGGCTCGGGTCATGATCTCAGGGTCCTGGGATCCAGTCCCGCATCGGGCTCTCTGCTCAATAGGGAGCCTGCTTCCCCCTCTCTCTGCCTGCCTCTCTGCCTACTTGTGATCTCTCTCTGTCAAATAAATAAATAAAATCTTTAAAAAAAAAAAAGAGGAATCTCTTAATAGAGTCGGTTAGATCTTCAAATTTACTTGGTTGAATTTTGTTTTTTAACAGCTCCCAAAAATTATGGATAGATTAACCACAAAAACCATGAGACCTAAAGCAGAGTCAGTCATTCTCCTGAGCGATCATTTTTTTCTTGTAAGGGGGCGCCTGGATGGCTCAGCCAGTTGAGTGTCTGACTCTTGATTTTGGCTCAGGTCTTGACCTCAGTGACTTCAAACTCCACACTGGGCTCCACACTGGGTGTGCAGTCTACATATATACGTGTGTGGGGGGGTGTGTGTGTGTGTATAAATACATGTATATATATACACATATATATGTGTATATATATTCCACATATACATGTGGAACCCATATACATGTACATATGTATAAATTGCAAGAGATAGCAAGTACTTATTTGCTAGTAAACTCAAGTAGAATAAAAGTTTTATGTTTAATATTGATAACTCTGAAGATGTGTCTCTATTTTAATTAAACCAACAAACTTTTTTCTAAGATTTTACTTATTTATTTGAAAGACAGTGAGAAAGAAAGAGAGAGAACAAGCTGGGGAAGGGATAGAGGGAGAGGGAGAAGCCGACTTCCTGCTGGACGTCGGATTCAATCCCAGGACTCCGGGATCACGACTTACACAGAAGGCAGAAGCTTACCCGACTGAGCCACCCAGACGCCCTAAACCAACAGACATAAATTAGCTTTAATCCCGAACATTTTCTCAGATCTCACGAAGCTGGAAAACATTTGGGTTAATTTCTATCTTTTCCAGAGTTCTAGAATGTCCAAGCCTTTTAAATGCTTGTCTTCCAACCAACTAAATGGAGCTCTTTCACAAATTACTTTTAGCAATACCATCCAGAGGTAGAAAAATTTACAACAGACACATAAACACACAGATTTTAGTTAATGATATTGCTGCAGAAGATTTTTAAGACTTGTATTTGTCTCCGGAATTAAAGAGGCTTGCTGGAGGCTGGGCACAAATGCCCTTAGAGTAGTTCCCATTTTCAAAAAGGCCTCTTTTCCTTTTTCTTTTTTTCTTTTTTTTCCTAGTCTCAGACAGCTGATTGTGAGCTGTGTTTAAATTTCAGAGACATGAAAAGATGTACGACTAAGGGACACAGAAAGAATGGAAGCTCCTCCAAGAAGGACTTTTGTTTCCTGAGGCAAATAATTTTCAAGCCTTTCCATCCGTCAGGGAAGTTTGGGGATTGGTTAAGGAACAGGTGGATTTTGAATTGCCTCTAAAGCTGACTGTTGTTTTGCAAAAGATCTGTCAGATAAGGACAGTCATTCTTCATTCTTTAAAGAATTTAGATTATGGGTCGATCCACTCACCCAATTGTATTATACTCAATTTGCTTCTTTCCCTCCTGGTATATAGTTCAAATTTTAAATATTTCTTTTTCTTTTTACAATCGTATCCATTTATTTATTTGAGAGAGAGAAAGCATGAGCAGGGGCGGGGAGAGGGGGCACTGTGGAGAAGCAGAGGGAGAGAGGAGGTCAAGTCACCTCCACGCTCAGCACAGAGCCCGTTGGCGGGGCTCGATCCCAGGACCCTGAGATCGTGAGCTGAGCCAAAATTAACAGTCAGACGCTCAACCAACTGAGCCACTCAGGTGCCCCAGATCTTAAATAGTTTTGGCGGTACTGAATAACCTCCCCTTGGGTATAAGACAGGTCCTCAATGAGGGTGCAAAGGATATTAACATCCTCAAAACTAGAGTCTCTCCCAAAGACAGCCGAAAGAAAGAACCAACAACCCGCAAGTTCCAGACAGGCAGAAAGCCAAGCCCAGTTATGCAAAAATGACACAAGCAAAGGCAAGAGCTCCCTCTGGGAGAGAAAGGATCCAGAAATAAAGCCTTTGGATTTGGAAACGGAGGGACAATGTGGACTCTTTTCTCTCTCAACTGGGCACTACAGCCAGAGAGTCACAAGAGTTGATTCTGGTAAGAATGTTTACCCTTCGCTGGCTTCCACCAGTTTTCCTAGGAGCCACTCTGCAATGGTAACAAGAAAAATCATGGCTAATATTTATTGAGCATTTTCTAAGTTTGTTGTAGCGGCTGTTCTTAGGCAACAGGTTTGAGCTGTGGAAGCTTGAGCGAGACAAGGGCCCACAGTGACCAGAGAGCTGAATGCAAACAGGCTCGTTAAGCCATAGGCCCTATCCAACCAATGGGCTCCTTACAACCGGGCACAGTTTCTGACATTACCAAAAATGGGAAAATTCCCTATGTCCCCATAAGCCACTCACTCCGCCCTATAACTATAGCTCCTCGCCACCGCCTTCTAGCAGACAGTCTCTCTTTTCTGGGCTGCCTGCTGCTCCCAGGCAGTGTATTCAATAAACTACCTCCTTTGCTCTGCCCTGGGTGAGTTCTTTCACGGCCCATGCTTCCCACCCCTGCCCAACTGGGATACCTCACATTTCTGTCGCAATGCTGCACCTTTATACAAATTAATCCTCAAAATAACTACAATGATGGTTTTGTTGAGTACTGCCGTTTTTCCACTTTGCAGATAAGGGTACTAGGCTGAGAGGTTAAATAACTAAACCAAGTTAGGAAAAGGAGCTGCTAGGATTGTGAACCCAAGTCTATCTGATGCGGGATCTAGGCAGTCCGGACCGTTTCGCATGTTGTCCTCGAGGCTGGTCAAGGGAGAAGGTGAAGAAAGGCCAGAATTAGAAAGAAGGATAGTCAAGGGGCTGACGTGAGGTGACTTTCAGAACTGGGTTATAGATGTCATGAAAAGAGTTGCTTAAAAACCTCAATTTGAAGTCTTCCAAATGATTTTATTTCTATAATTTGGGGGGTAGGCATTATGCTCCAGGTGTCAGGCTGTATTTGGCCCGATGAAATCAGGTCTGAGCATTATTTTCTACCTTGTGATTCAGAATCCAGGCACCTTGATGCACTCATATTTTTCAAGCTTTAAATAATACCTTCAAAATGAATTTTATAGGGGCACCTGGGTGGCTCAGTCATTAAGTGTCTGCCTTCGGCTCAGGTCATGGTCCTGGGGTCCTGGGATCGAGCCCCACATCAGGTTCCCTGCTCGGCGGGAAGCCTGCTTGGCAGGAAGCCTGCTTCTCCCTCTCCCACTCCCCCTGCTTGTATTCCCTCTCTCACTGTGTTTCTCTCTGTCAAATGAATAAATTAAAAAATCTTTAAAAAAATAATAAAAATAAATTTTATTAAAAAATAAATAAATGAATTTTATATAAAAAGTATTTAATGTTTTTCTCAAGTTGATTTGGCATAATTTAAACATTTCCCCTCACTTTTCTATCAGAGACAGAAAAAATCAATATAGAACTCTTGAGACCTGTTCACCATCATTTCCTTATTCCTTAATGAACTGAGAACATCTACCTGTCTTTTGCTGGGGCTCCTGCATCAGCATTTTATAACTGAATGGGAAGTGGGAGAGAAGGAAGGCTAGGCAAAATAACTCAGACTGTGGAGGGAAGAAAAATAAAAGGCGTTTTCCAACTCCAAGCAGACAGAACACAAACCACTCCCTCATTCTCCTAAGAGTTAAAGCAGCGAAATGTGAAAACATTTCAACACAGGACAATGTGGCTGTGGCCTTGAGGCCATGCATTCCAGCAGCAAAGCTGGCCTTTCACCTACCATGTCACTGAACCATCCGATACACTGGGTCACCAACTTTCAGGCTGCCGATTTTCTCCACTGAATAATAGATCCCGAAAAGTGGGGACGACTTGTATATTGCCTTCTCAGAAGGATCACACAGGCGGTAGCTGAAAGAGGCAAAAATGCATCATCAGGCACAAAAGGGAAATAAGAATCTAAGTGCTCTCAAGAGAATTCAAGTTTTCATTCTCAGAAGACCTATACAGAAGTAGCAAGCCTCTTCCACAATATGGAAGAGAAGTCTGTGGGGTTTGGCAAACTACACAAAATCCTAGTTTTTCTAGAAGCATCTCGAGAGTCTATACAATTTTTCCATGGTTTTAGCTTGAAAAAACTCTAAGTGTTACTCAAAATAAGTGCTTTGTTAAAAAAAAAATAAGTGGTATGTTTAAAAAAATAGTATGTGGTATGTTTGCATGTACAGCTCTAACTTCACAACTCTCTGAAACAAATGCTAATACAATCTCGAAATGGAACTGCCTGAACTCTCCAAGTTCTTTTTTCTTTAATCAGTTAATTAATGTGGGGCCGGCGGGGTGGGGGGGGAGCAGACTCCTCCCTGAGTGTGGAGCCCGATGCGGGACTTGATCCCAGGACCGAGACGGTGACCTGAGCTGAAATCTAGTCAGATGCTTAACTCACTGAGCCACTCAGGCGCCCCTCCAAACCTTCTGTTCAATGCATGTAAGTAATATGCTCCCCCGACCCCAGGTTTACAAGCCAAAAGCTGAGGCTCTTTGGTGAACAAAAATAAAGATACAGATCCAACTGGCATGAAGTGGGATGACTGATGAAGTTAATCTTTTTCAAAAGACCTGTCTAAAGAGAAAAAAATTAACTTCACTGCATCTCAAAAATCAAAAAACAAAACAGAATTGCTTATCCGAGGGCTTCAAACAAAGAACCTCTTCTCTAACTCAAAATCATTGGAAACAAATAACAAAACAGAGAAAAAGAAAATAAAAGAGACTACTATCTCCCAAAAATAGTGACTTCCATTTTAAAAATACATTCTCTATTCATAACTAAAGTCAGCTAATATTGGGGCGCCTGGGTGGTTCAGTCATTAAGCATCTGCCGTCGGCTCAGGTCATGATCCAGGATCTTGGGATTGAGCCCTACATCGGGCTCCCTGCTCAGCGGGAAGCCTGCTTCTCCCTCTCCCACTCCCCCTGCTTGTGTCCCTGCTCTCGCTCTCTCTCTCTGTGTCAAAAAAATAAATAAAATCTTTAAAAATAAAAATAAAAATAAAAAATACAGTCAGCTAATAACAAAACAAAACCCCCAGGCCCAAAAGAAGGTCCCAAATAAATAAACTCTGACAACTCATTCCATTTCCACTTTTCTAATATTTCATTATGCAACTTCAATTAGTCTCATAATCCTTGATGTTGAGTCTAATAAAGAAATCTGAGGTGCAATAAAAATAATTACAGTATTTGAGGTCTTAATTTGGACATACGCACGTGACTTATTAAAAATTGACATGAGAGATCTGAAAATCTCCAAACGTAGTTTAGACAATGAAAAATCTGTCAAAAGCACTCAAAGGTCCAGCCACACACAAAAAAGAGGAAGCAATTTACCCACAGATACATGCCAGCCAGAAGGCAGAGTGAGAGGTGCTCGGACGGGGCACCTACCCCCACAGGTAGCTCTGGGATGGGGATAAAATTACACACACAGCAGACACATCGCTGTTTACCTCTTCAGGGTTTCCAGTGGCTCCTTCCTGTCGATCACTCCGGTATCTGGGTCTACGGTGGTCAAAATGCACCTGTTATTCAAGAACCAACGATTAGCTGGCGGTTAGGAACCAAGGATCGGGCCGCCACCACCCCCCCCACCACCAGGCTGACTCTCAGAGAATCCTTACCTGGGGCAAGACAAAACCTTTTTCATTTCTATGTTGCCGATTAGGAGTTCATCCCAAGTATCCTAGGAGGAAAGGAGACGTTATCCTATGAATCAAGGCTTCGTGAGTCTTTAAAGCAGTTTCCTCTCTGGCTGGTCCTAGCTATGAAGCTAGCAGACGAAAGAGCCCGACACCA
>JAPYYJ010003630.1:0-11325 GCA_028533885.1 Nasua narica | reverse complement strand
CATGTATCTATTTTTTGAGATTCTATTTTCAATTATTTTAGATACATATCCAAAAGTGGGATCGCTAGGTCATTTAAACTCTATTTTTCAATTATTTGAGAACTTCCATATTGTTTTTCATGGTAGTTGCCCCATTTTCCTTCCCCCCACCAGTATGCAGGGGTTCCAATTTCTCTACGTTCTTGCCAATACTTGATATTTTCTGTTTGTTTGTTTTTTTTTAAATAGAGTCCATTTTAGTGGGTATAAGGTGACATATCATAGTAGTTTTAATTTGCATTTCCTTGAAAATTAGTGATCTTGATAACTTTTCATTTTTTTATTGATCACTTATATATCTTTTTTGAACAATTTTATATTGAAATAATTACCCACTTTTTAAAATGGAGTTTTTGTGGTTTGTTGTTGTTGTTGATGATGTCATTTTTGTTATTGTTGTTGTGTTGAGTTGTAGGACATCTTCAAATATTCTGGATAGTGACCCTTAACCAGATACATGGTTTGCAAATATTTTCTCCCATTCCATCAGTTGCCTTTTCATTCTATTGTCTCCTTTGCTTCACAGAGTGTTTGCTGTAGTTCTGTTTGTTTGTTCAATGTGGTCCCATTTGTCTAATTTTGCTTTTGTTGCTTATACATTTGGTGTCATATTCAAGAAATTATTGCCAAGTCCGATGTCATGAAGATCCTCTCCTATGTTTTTTTCTGAGAGTTTTAGAGTTTCAGGTCTTATATTTAGGTCTTTAATTTATTTTGAGCTAATTTTTGTATATGGTGTAAGGTTAGCATTCAAATTTTTATTCTGTATGTCAATGCTCAGTTTCCCCAATACTATTTGGTGAAAAAACTATCCTTCTCCCACTGTGTAGCCTTGACATCCTTGCCAAAGATCATTTGATTAGAGTACAAAGGTTTTATTTTTGGATTCTCTTCTCTTCTATTGATCTACATGTCTATCTCTATACCAGTGTCATCCAGTTTTAATTACTATAGCTTTGCAATATGTTTTGAAATCAGAAGGTGTGAGCCTTCAGTGTTGTTTTTCTTTCTTTACATTGTTTTGGCTACTTGAGGTTCTTTGACGTTTCAGGTGAATTTTAAGTTTTTCTTTTGCTTTGCAAAAAAATGTCATATATATATATATATATTTTTTGTCATATATATTTTGACAGAGACTGAATTGAATCTGTTGATCACTTTGGTCAGTGGGGATATTTTAACAATATTAAATCTAGTCCATGAATACATGATGCATTTCCATTTTTTTGTGTCTTTAAATTGTTTCAGCAATATTCACAGTTTTTTTAATGCCTTAGTAATCCTAAGTATTTTATTCTTTTTGACATTATTATAAGTAAAATTGTTTACTTAATTTCCTTTTCAGTTGCTCATTGTTAGTATATAGAAATGCAACTGATATTTGTCTGTTGATTTTCTACCCTACAATTTTGCTGAATTTGTTTATTAGTTTTAATAATTGTGTGTGGTATGTGTGTGAGTGTGTGTGTGTGTGTGAGTGTGTTTGCGATATCTTTATGGTTTTCTATATAGGTCATATCATCTGTGAAGAGACATCTTCCTACATTTGAATTTCAAATTTGGATACTTCTTATTTCTTTTTCTTGACAGTTTTCATTTAGTTATTTATCTCTAGTTTTATTCCGTCCTGGTCAGAAAAGATACTTGACATGATTTCAATCTTCTTAAATTTGTTAAAATTTATTTTGTACCCTAATATGATCTATTCTGATTAATTCTCATGTAAGACAGTTTTTTTTTTTTTGTCTTAAAGTCCATTGTCTATTTTAAGTATGGCCATCCCTGATGTAAAATTAATCTCTTCTAGTCAGCAAATAAGCAGATCCCATTTTTTTTTATCCATTCAACCACCCTATGCCTTTTGATTGGGAGTTTAATCCATTTACATTTAAAGTACTTACTGACAGATAAAGATTCACTACACCTTTTTGTTAACTTTTTCTGTATGTCTTTTGGTTTTTGTTCTTTTTCTTTCTCATTATTTTCCTTTTTGTTTCATTAATTTTGTTTTGTTTTGTTTTGTTTAGATTTTTGGGTTTTTTTGTAGTGATGTGTTTTGGTTCCTTTTTCATTATTTTCTATGTATTTTCTATAGATATTTTCTGTATTATTAACATGGGTCTACCATGAGTATACAATTAGATTGCATAAAACATCTTATAATTATAACAATCTATTTAAACTGATAACAATGTAATTATAGTTCCATACATGAAAATGTACTCTTACCTCCCCCACTTTGTCATTTATATTATAAATTATACCTTTTTGTATTTTATATCCATTAACATAGTGCTATAGTTGGGATTATTTTTATGCTTTTATTTTTTAACTTCTATAGCTGAATTAAAAGTGATTTACATATCACCTTTATAGTATTATAGGATTCTGTACTTTTCCATGCATTTACCTTTACCAGAGAGCTCTGTGTTTTCTATGTGTTCATGTGGCTGCCTGGTGTCCTTTTTTCAACCTAAAAGACTCCCTTTGGTATTTCTTGAAGTCAAGGCTGGTGGTGAGAAACTTCCCCAGCTTTTGTTTATGTGAGAAAATCATTATTTTTTCTTCAATTTTGAAGGAAGCGATGTAGTATTCTTGGTTAGTGTTTTGTTGTTTTTTCCTTTTAGCACTTTGAATATTTTGTCCGACTTCTTTATGGCTTCTAATGCTTCTACTGAGAAACACTGATAACCAATGAGATCAGCCTTATGTGTGATGAGTCACTTTTCACTTTTGCTTTCAAGACCTTTTTATTTTTGAATTTGGTATGCTTGGTAATAATGTGATCCTCTTCGAATTCATCCTAGTTGGAATCCTTTGAGCTTCTAGTAACTGGATATCCATCTCCTTTCTCAAATTTGGGAAATTTTCAGCCATTATTTCCCTTTAAATAAGACATCTGTTTCTCTCTTTCTTCTCTTCTCTTTGCTTTTATTCTCTTCTCAGGACTCTTATAACACAGAGATTAAGGTATCTTTTTTTTTTTGAAATTAAGGTATTTTGTTGGAGTCTTATAATTCCTTTAGAGTATCTTCACTTTCCTTTACTCTTTTTTTTTTCTTTCCCTCTAACCCAATAACTTCAAATGACTTATGTTTTAATTCACTGATTCTTCTGCTTAATTAAATCTGCAGTGAATTTTTCAAGTCAGTTATTGGATTCTTTAGCTCAAGAATCTTTATGTGGTTCTTTGTAACATTTTCTTCCCTTTGTTGATATTTTCATTTTGTTCATGTATCATTTTTCTGATTTCACTTAGTTGTCTCTGTGTTTTGTAGTACATTGTGCTACTTTAAAATAAATATTTTAAATTTCTTGTCAGGTAATTTGTAGATCTCTATTTCCTTAAGGTCAGTTTCTGGAGATTTTTTTTTTTTCTCTGATTTGGCTGTATTTTCCTTCCTTGTGTCTTGTAATATTTTTTTTTAATATTTTATTTATTTATTTGACAGAGAGAGATCACAAGTAGGCAGAGAGGAAGGCAGAGCGAGAGGAGGAAGCAGGTCCCTTGCTGAACAGAGAGCCTGATGTGGGGTTCAATCCCAGGACCCTGAGATCATGACCTGAGCCAAAAACAGAGGCTTAACCCACTGAGGCACCCAGGCACCACATGTCTTGTAATATTTTGTTGTGATTTGTGCATTTGAGCAAAACAACCACTCTCCAAGTCTTTTCTAATGGGCTTCATGCAAAGAAAGACCTTCACCAATCAGCCTGGCTATAGGTGTTGGGAAGGGACTCAAAGTTTTTGGGGGATTACATCTTCTTTAGGCATATGTATGTAATTTCCTATTGAGAGAGGTTTGTCTGTTGCTTTATCAGAAGCTTGTAGTCTTCTGCTTGCTCTGATGTCTGTCCGCAGTACTGCAAGTGTTCCAGTGTGCTACAAACCACAGAGCTTTCTTTTTTTGACCACTCCAGGACATCCAAAGTCTGTGATTCCCCATTACCATTCAGAGTCAAATGAGACAGAAACCAATTTCTCAAGGAGGTCTGTGAAAAGCCAAAATGTTAGGTAAATGTTGCACTCTTCTCTTTTCCTTCCATGTGAAAAGTCACAAATTAGACTTCTCTTCTTGATTGTGGAGCTTGGTGGAGAAACTGAGATGATTGAAATAAAACAGATTTTCTCACTCATTTTCATGTCAATGTTTTTATCTGGGGAACTGCAACTTTCTAACTGGTTTCGAGAGTTCTCATAAAGGCATTGTGGATCATATATTGCTGTTAAGGTGGTGTCTCTGTGAAGGAGTGAAGTCTGGGTCTTTCTATTCTACTCTTTTGCTGATGTCACTCCAGGTATTTGAGGTTTTATTCTAAGTGAACATGTTTAGGATACAGGAATGAAAAGAGCCTTTATACTATTAGCTAATGGTTCTGAAAGAATAGTGGTATCCTCTGTGGAAGAAATAATGTGATGGTAGTGAACCACTTTTAAACATGAAATAATGCCAGTGAGTGTAAGACATTAAAATAATAAATGCTGCATTTATGACTTCTTTATGTTTTAGTATGAATACCCATTTAGCTAAATATAACTACTAACATATTAAAATAAAAAGGCAAGGACAAGGCCTTTTAAACAATCTCAATAGAGCACTTCTGATCTCTTATAACTCTTTGTAGAACTCACTCACTCAGTTACTGATGGTGTCTTTATCACAAGACCAAGTTTTTTTTTTATCCCACTGATGCCTCTTCTCCATCACAACCAGTGCAGAAAATTCCAGAGAGCCCTTCTTTCTGAAGTTATATACAAGATCAGCATGAAAACTTTTTATTAAGGGTTCAAAAAGTTTTGTGACCCTGATATCACTATCAAACAGTCTCTTCAAATGGGGCTGTTGATAGGATCTATGATTAAGTTTCTAACTCTTTCCCTGTCCTGGAGGATGAGGGAAGATTAGAATATGTTCTCAAGTTTTATTTCTGATCTGTGGGTCAGCACTTAGCTTTCTACCATCCTTTTGGCTTTTCTTTTATCATTACTTTCACTCCATTCTCTTAGTCCCACTTACACGCTATTAGATTTTAATACAAAATTATATCTAAGATATACATATAGTGTAATTATATGATCATAAAATATATTCATTTTCTAACTTCTATTTCCATAAAAACTTCCCTAATATTTATATAATTGTAAAATCCCTAAAGCAATTACACAAGATCGCTTTTCCATAATTATTTCTATTTCATCTTTTCTAAAATTCTTTTTTTTAAATTTTATTTATTTATTTGACAGGGAGATAGAGAGAGAGAGAGAGCATAACTGGGCAGAGTGGTAGGCAGAGGGAGAGGGAGAAGCAGACTCTCCACTGAGCAGGGAGCTCAATGTGGGGCTTGATCCCAGGACACTGGGATCATGACCTGAGCTGAAGGCAGCTGCTTTACCAACTGAGCTACTCAGGGGCATCATTTTTTCTATAATTCTTAACAAAATTTGATCAGAATTTTTAATATTCAGACCAATGACTTTAATATAGAATGTTGTTCTTCTCTAGATACAGAGAGATTAAGCATTTTAAAATATACTTGCAATAGACAACTTCTAACATGTCCCCAAAGAGTCCCATTCCTTGGTGTACATGCCCTAAACAATCTCTGTGTTATGGGTGAGATTTTTGAATGTGATCAAATTTCACTTTTGCTATATTATTGACAAAAAAAAGTGTTTGTGGGTGCAATTAAGGTCAGGTATTTTTTTAGAGGTAATTAAGGTCCTTAATCAATTGACATCAAGTTAAGAAGGTTATCTGTCTGGAACTTAATTAGGTAGGAGCTCTGTTAAAAGGGAGAGACTCAAAGTCAGAGATGTTCTCCCACTGGCTTGGAAAACACGAACTGCAATGTTGTGAGAGCAGGGGGTCTTAAGGCAAAAACAAGAGAGCAGCCTCTAAAAGCTGAGAATGGCCCCCAGTGGACAACCAGCAAGAAAGCAGGGACTTCCCTTCAAGGAACAGAATTCTTCTAAACAAAATGAAGAAAGGAAGAGGACCCTGAGCTCCAGATTAGAACTGTAGCTCAGTTGGCACTTTGATTTTGGTCTATGAGAGTCTGAGCAGAGGATTCAGATAACTAGTACCTAGACTCCTAACCCATAAGACCTATAAGATAATAAATGTTGTTCTCTGTTGATAAATTTGTAATAATTAGTTATACAGCAAAGGAAAACTATTATAATTTTTTTTAGGTAAATAGAGTTCATTTTCCATGCATTACCAGCTAAAATCCTTTGCTTATATGTTGATTAAGTATTTATCTTTATAGATTTACAGTATCTTTTGCCTGTTTTATATGTTGCAAATTATTTCTCTACTAGTTTTATTTTAATAAGGATAACTTTATACAAATTTTAATCATGTTTGTATAATTAAGTAATTGATTTTTATAAGATTCCTATTCCTTGACTTGGCTTGAGAAACTACCCTCTACAACCCCCAGGCAAAACATCATCTCTGCGAAAGAATTTCACAAGTATAATGTTTATCCACAAAACAAAATACAAAACAGTATGTGCTTATTGATTCAGTATCCACAAACTTCACAAAGGGGAGATACTACTCTGTTAGAAATCAAAATAATAGTGGCCTTCGAAGGGATAGGGACTGGGGCAAGTTCTTGTTAGACTGGTATACCCTAAGGTTTGATCCAGTGCTGGTTTCACAGATGTATGTGTTCACATTGCAAAAATTCAGCACGCTGTACTCTGACAATCTTTGCACTTTTCTGCATGTTTGTTTTTAATAACCATAGTTTATGTCTTCTTACTGCCATGCAGTGTACAATGGTATGACTAAATCACAAATATTCATCTAGTTTACTGTTGATGGGTAGATGGGTATTTAGGTTTTATTGATTATTAAAAACAGTGATGTTATAAACATTTTTTGTTTTATTTTTTTGGTTAAGCTATGAAAGAATTTCTTCCTTTTATATATCTAGCAGTTTAATTACTTTGTCATAGGGTTTGCATTTATTTATCTTTGAGTGATAGTCACAAATATTTTTCCAAAGTAAAAATATATACCCCAAGCAGCAGTACATAAACACTTTAGCTATTCCACATTTTACAAATAGTGTCAATTTTGTTTATTTTAGCTATTGGGAGATGGGGTATATAGGAGTATCCCATTGTGGTCTTAGTTATATTTCTCTAATGAAATATAAAGTTGAGTAGTTTTAATTTGGTACTCATGTATCATATTTTGTGAAATATCTGTTCATATCCATTGCTCTATTCTATTGTATATCATTACAGTTGTCACTGTTGTTGATTTATAGAAGCTTTTTATTATGAATATGTCTTTGTCAGATATATGCATTGTAAATAGCTCCTGTCACCCTGAAATGGGCATTTTTTACTCTCTTCATGGTAATTTTTGATAAGTAGTGGTTCTTATGTTATTCCAATGAATAATTATTTTTTAGTTATTTTTCCTTTTGTGTTTTATGTCTTATGTTCATCTCACTTTAGTGTTCATATGTTGCTGTTACTGTTTCATACGGACTTTGGGAAAAAAAGGCATAACAATTGTATCTAAGAGGAAGGCTCAGGGATTTTGACCATCTGGATTTGAATCCTATTTTTACTGCTTGTCAACTTTATAACTTTGGGAAAGTTATTTAAGCTATCAATACTTGAGGGTTTTTTTAATCTTAAAAATAATCCAACATATCTCAGAGATAGAGTTATAAAAGTTAAATTAAATAATCTATCTGAAATCCATAAAACATTGTTTGCCATATAGAAAAACTGCATAATAAATGTAAACTGTTATGTATAATTTAAATTAATTTTGTGTCTACAGAATAGTACATAAAATCTTATGAAAATTGGTATTAGTTGTGAAAAAAAAGTAAATCTGAGTTTCTAACTTAATTTTTAACAGTCATATTATGTTAGAGCTCTTGTTTATTGGAGAAAGTGCAGAAAATAAGTAAGAAAAATAACTATATTCATCAGGGCACTTAGTGTCAGGCAGCACAGCCTGACTTTGGATAATTTAAACAAACATGGTATACATCAAAAGGATTTTGGTAATTTAATGTCATAGCTGAAAAGTCTGGTAAAGAACAATATTTTACCAGAATTACTGTCAGAAATGACAGCCAACATTATCCTGAAGAATGTTCTGGTGAGGATTTCACTGCTATCAGTCCTATCTCCAGCACAAGATGTGCATTTTGTCCACTATCAGGGCTTTGAAGAACTGAGTCTTACTTCACCTGTTACTATTTCCAGAGAAGACATATTCTTCCACAGGACTCATTTCTTTGGATTACTTACTTGCAATATCTGTCATTATTCCTGTCTGGTTCTTCTCATTTCTTCAGTGTAATAAAGCCAATTGGCATATTGTGAGCTATTCTATAAAGGATCCCACATGACAAGGAACTAAGGACATCTGCAAACAGCCAGTGAGGATCTAAGGTTTTCAATCTAAATAACCTGTGAGGAACTGAATCCTGAGTGAGCTTAGAAAAGAATCTTTTCCCAGTTGAGCCTTGAGAGGATTGAAGCCCCACCTGACAATTTGATTGCAATTTCTTGAGAGATATTGAGCCAGAGAAAACAGGACTTCGGAAACTCGGTTCCTGGGATGCCTGGGTGACTCAGTGGGTTAAAACCTCTGCCTTCAGCTCAGGTCATGATCTCAGGGTCCTGGGTTCGAGCCCACGTCAGGCTCTCTGCTCAGCAGGGAGCCTGCTTCCCCCTCTCTCTCTGCCTGCCTCTCTGCCTATTTGTAATCTCTGTCTCTCTCTTCAAATAAATAAAATCTTAAAAATAAAAAAAAAAAGAAACTGGGTTCCTGACCCACAGAAACTTTGAGCTAATAAATGTTTTTTTAAGCCTCTAAAATTCGTGCTAAATTTTTATGCCACAATAGATTACTAATACAATGTCTGTTGACATTTTGAATGTTATTTTCTTTTTTAAAAAAAGATTTTGTTTATTTATGTGACAGAGAGAGAGAGAGAGAACATAAGCAGACAGAGCAGCAGTCAGAGGGAGAAGCAGGCTCCTCCCTGAACAGAGAAACTGATATAGGGCTTGATCCCAGGATCCTGGGATCATGCCCTGAGCCAAAGGCAAATGCTTAACCAACTGAGCCACCCAGGCACCCATGAATATTATTTTCTGACCATGAGTATTAAACTTATTAGAAAATAATAAAACCCAGAAATTTTAACCAGAATCAAATTAACCAGGATACTAGAATAAGTGGATTATTGTTTTCAGAACTTTATAGTGTTTCATAATGAAACTATATTGAGAAAAATAAGCAACATAGGGGTACCCATCCTTGTAATAGTGTTAAAGGTTCTGTATTTATATATATAAATACTAAATTTTGGCATAACAAGATAAACTATGGATTTTGAGAGTCTCTTATACCAACTAAAGAGTAAGTTTATGGTAAAGAAATCACCTATTTATTGGGTAATAAATGTTAACAAATATGTACTGAATGAATGAAAGACTCATTTCTTCCAGAGTAATAGTTTTTTTCTCCTTCTTTTAAATGCAGAAAAGAGATAAATACATTACAAAATGATTGTTGAATCTATAAATCAAATAGTTTTTATTTTGTATTGAGTTTAATGAAATTTCATCTTTTCTTAGCTATTCTAATTAATGCCATCAAAATTCATCTACATAATCCAGACAAAATAATTTGGTTGCTACAATTGATCTATAAAATATTCTGTTATATAACTCTAAGCTTTGTTGTTGTTTTAATTAGCACATTATTTTCATATCAGTGTTTGAAAGAAGTAAGCCTAACCAAAGGAGATTAAAAAAGATTACCAAATTATCTACTATCTTTGATGCTTGAAAGGGCTTCAACATTCATTGAGTTATATCATTTTTAAATAACTTTTTTTAATATAAAAAATTTAGAAGATAGAAAGTAAAGGCAATGACTGTTCAGAGTAACACTTTCTACAACTAATATCAAAAAATGTCATTTATGAAATTTTAGAGTTGAGCTTTCAACTTTCAGAAATAAAAAATTCATTTGGGTCCCTGGGTGGTACAGTCAGTTAAGTATCTGACTCTTGGTTTTGGCTGAGGTCAATATCTCAGGACCATGAGATCAAGCCCTGCATTCAGTTCAGCATAGAGTCTGCTAAAGTTTCTCTCTCCCTCTCCCTCTGCCCCTCCGTGCTCACACTATGCTCTCTCTCTCTCTCAAGTAAATAAGTAAATCTTTAAAAAAAAAATAGAAGATTCAAAGTAATATCACTGAAAGCAATTCTAACAGTACTTACTGATATCAAGAGAAGCTGACATCAGGTCTATTAAGACATGCTTATTAAGAAGAAAAGACTATTGATTAATATTAAAGTGTTTTTAACCTTGCCTACACAAATCAGAAAATACTTTTCAGAGTACTTATTCTGTATAAGAGTTTAGCTATTTCAAGGCCTCAAAAAACTAACAAGTCTTAATAAAACAATGCATTTGGTGCTGGTAGAGCCAAAATCTAGTACCTTTTAGACAATAACCACTTAAAATGTGTCCTATTCAACCTGATTCTTAGGTTTCATACTGAGATAATCAAATTTGTTATTAACATAGAATGCAGAAGTTTAGAAGCATATATATAGATGCAATAACTGAGAGTAATTTATTTGCTATTAAAAAGTTCCTCATTTACTGGCTGTTATTTAATAGATGCTAAGGTAAGAAAGAAGAATAAAGCATGGCTCCTGAGCTTAAAAATCTCATTATAACTCCATATAGTTCAGCATTATAACCAGCTTCCAAGATGGCCTCTAGGAAATCTCAACTGCTAGAATTCACAGCTTTGTATAATTCCTTCCCACACTGAGTGTCTGTTGCTAGGCTACTGTGACATAGGACAAAGCTAGTTCATTAAAGATATTATAGCTATCATCTTGCTCTTTGGGACCACTTGCTCTAGGAGAAACCAGTTGTCATATGTGAGTCCACAAGAGCAACCCTAAAAGGAGACACACATGGTGAAGGACAGAAGCCTCTTGGCAATGTCCAGTAAGAAATCAAGGCCTCCTACTAACAACTATAGTGAACCTTACATAGGAATTCCTCCAGCCAGGGGCGCTTGGTGGCTCAGTGGGTTAAGCCTCTGTTTTCGGCTCCGGTCATGATCTCAGGGTCCTCAGATCGAGCCCCACATTGGGCTCTCTGCTCAGGGGGAAGCCTGCTTCCCCCTCTCTCTCTCTGCCTCTCTGCCTACTTGTGATCTCTCTCCTCTCTGTCAAGTAAATAAATAAAAAATCTTTAAAAAAAAAAAA
>JAPYYJ010003629.1:0-11326 GCA_028533885.1 Nasua narica | reverse complement strand
GCGCCGCTCCTCCCCAAGGAGGAAGGAGGGGGTCTCTCCGGAATGCCTTATGTGGTCCCCGCTCGAAGGGCCGCGGCCACGGTCTAGGGTAAGCCCCAGCTGAAAACGCACTGCGCGGGTCTTTCTCTGCCACTGGCTTCTCCGCCCTGATATCTGGGAGCTCTGCCGCACTCAGACACCCCCGGTCTCTTTATGATCTCGCGGGTCCTGAAACCACTCTGTTCCCGTGAGGGCCAGACCTCTGGCCTAGCCTCTGGAGCAATGTCCCTCAGCGGAGCAGACTCTAAAAGTTCCGATTTCGTGCTCCGCGGCTCTGCGGCTGCAGGGAGCCGGCCCCTCCCCCCCGCGGTCTCTCTTTCCGTCGCTTTGGAATCACTTTTCCAAACGTCCTACCTTTTCGAAGGTGGTCGATTTTCTGCTCCTAGAATTGCTCTTCTTCCTCTCTTCTCTCTCCTGTTGAGTATGCTGGCTCTTAGAATGATTTATTAACTATCTAGATGAACTTCTGGGATCTGACTCTATCTCAACCTCCTACTTCTCTGCCATCTTCAATACATGTCCTCCTTAATACCATCACTGGGTTAACCCATCCCCCCAAAGCGAAACACATGTGACTCTTCCTTTCACTTGAACACTTAGAGGCCACCGTAGGTTTATTAAGTGACCTAATTTCAGTATTATTGTGTCTTAGGGAATAGGAAGGCCTGAGGAGAGGGAGAGAGGGGGAATGGTTGGTGGATAGAGCAGCCAAAATACACACAGCATTTATCAATTAAGTTTCCCATCTTGTATGGGTGCAGTTCGTGGCACCCCAAAACAATTACAATAGTAACATCAAAGCTCACTGATCACCATAACAAATATAATAATAATAATAAAAGTTGAAATATTGAGAGAATTAACAAAATGTAACACAGAGTCAAGAAGTGAGGATATACTGCTGAAAAAATAATGCCCACAGACTTGCTCCATGCAGGGTTGTCGCAAACCTTCAATTTATTTAAAAGAAAAAAGAAAAGAAAAGAAAAGATACATACAAAAAAAAAATCTGATTTTTTTTGTAAAAGAAAAGCGAAGCACAATAAAGCAAGGTATGCCTGTGTGTGATTTATTCTCAATATTACAACAGGTATAATGGAAAGCATATTTTCACTTCACCCTCTGGATCTCTCTGAAGTTAGGTATCTTAAGAGTTGTACAAAATATGACTTTTTTCAGATATCATAAAATATCTTTAGAATGCTACAAGCACAGAAATCCAGACATTAATGGCAGAAGTTCCATCCTGTATGAACCAGAGTTTATCTTCCATGAACATATTTATATAGTCCACTCTAGACATTTACAAAGCCCACTATGTCTCTGTTTCATATAAATATGAAAAGTGCTCTATAAAATTTCTTTGGGGAGGAAATTCACAGGTTTGACACACTGACAGTTTCCATTTGCTAATAGAGTTGTTAGTAGTTCAACAAAAGTACTAGACGGATAAGTAAAAATTTATTGCCTCCAAACATTTGCTATAACATCTAAAATAAAACTGTATATCACATTTTATTACACAATTTTTTATATTTCCTTTCTTTTCTTTGATGCCAGTGAAAATAAAAGTTCTCTTATTAATTCAGCACTAAATATATTAAATTATTATTTCCTTAGATCATTCATGACACTAAAAATTCTTTCCTTGCAGTATTTGATAGGAAGTAAAGCAAAAGAAACCAATTTCAGCAAATGGAAATCACCAATATCTATCAAGGGCAGTGTTGGGAGACTTTCCAAGTATTGAAGCAGTGTTTTTCACTGTGAAAAGTGAAATAATATCTAAACTATGAATTTCTTCAAAAAATCAATTTGGAAGGAGTGCATATTTGAATCAATTTGTCAAAATAAATGACTTTATTCAATTTAAACTCAAAGGAATTGGAGTTAATTTTGTGTTTATAATGAAGTAAAAATAATTCCAAATTGGAATTTTCTAAAGTGAGATAATTTCCTTACATATTTGAAAATTTTCATGCCATGATATAGGACATCAGGGCTAATTTTTAAGGAATTCTCCCACATGCCAATGTAATGTTTTTACTGGAAGTTGCTTTTCTTCCCAAGAAACTTCAGAATTAAATGTCCCTTCCCAACTTTTTTCTATACCACTGTCACATATTCCTTAATTCCAACAGGCATGGTCTGGTATGAGAAGGATAAACACTCCACAGAGGAAGAAACTGTCAAACGATGCATTTGAAGTAGAATTTATTCACTGCTTTTGTAGAGTTTTGTTCTAGAACATTCTTCCAGACAGAAGGTAAGAGTATATGTGTGGCCAATTTAATGAAGAGTCTCTGCCAAGTGGTTCTAAACATGAAGCAGTTTTCTCTTCTCTAAACATTATTTCCAGCTATGCTCTTCTGACTCATCTGTTGTGATCCCTTAATAGTATCTTTGGCAGATTCTAGATCTTTTGGATCACTTTGAGTTATGATAATCTCCGGTTCAATATTTCAAGTTTAAACTGAATTTGAGTTTCATCTTGACCCTCTTCTCTTCCACCCCAATGTGGTAAATTATTAAGGCTGTGTAAGAATCTTCTAGTCCTTTTTTTTTTTTAAGATTTTATTTATTTATTTGACAGAGTGAGAGAGAGAGAGAGGGAGCACAAGCAAGGTGAGCAGCAGGCAGAGGTGCTCAGGGAGCCCAAGACCCTGGGATCATGGCCTTAGCCAAAGGTAGAGCCTTAACCAACTGAGACAGTTGCCCCTCTTCTAGTCCTTTTTAATAAAATTTAAAAAGGTAAAAAAAAAAAAAAAAAAAAAAGAATCTTCTAGTCCTTTAAATGAGGACATAGCAGGAAAGAACTCCCCACAAGTTTTCAAGTTAGGGTGGCCATATGACTTGTGTTTGGCCAATAAAATTTAAGCTGAAATGACATATATCTCATCTGGGCAAAGGTACTAGGAGCTGATGCATCATTTTCTGCATTTCCTTCCTTCCTATAGTGGTGAAGGAAGCACATGTCCAGGTAAAGCATCCCTCAGTGTAGGTCTTTAAGTGATCACTGTGAGCACACCCCCCTGCAATGTGCTTTGGAAATATGGCATGAGTGGGAAGCAACCTGTTATGTTAGGCCTTTAAGATGTGGGGCTTTTCTGAAAGAGTACAGGAAAATGTAGCCTATTCTGGCTCCTCTATCCCAGCACAGGCTTGATCCATGAGTCTCTCTGCTTGGAATCAAAAGAGGTGATGGGGCGCTAGTCTGTCTCTGCAAATGGCTTCTCTCAATTAGGTCTGGTTCCTTCTAGCTTGAACGGAGGAAGGAGGGAAACAAAGAGAAGGCAAGGAATATCTTAAATCAGTGGTTGTATGCAGGTGGTGGGGTGTTGCTTGCCTTACTCTAGTTATATCCACTCTTGGTTGTCCTCTGCTGATACGGTAGTCTCTGTAGAGAGAGCACATCGTGTTGAGTGTCTCTCTGTTGCTGAGGATCCCTTCAGAGAAAGACATTCAATTGCCCTGTCCAGCAGGCGTACCTCATCTTGCCTTCTCCATGCTTCCTGCAGCTTGTCCTCTACTCCAAGCTCTTTCACAGGGTCAAAGGACATGACAAATTGGAGCAAGGGTATCCTTTTCTGTCCTTTTCTATCCAGGCATGTGATGCTACAGCCTTTTCTTGCCTACTAATATGAGCTCCACCATCAAGTCTGTGTCTTTAGGAATCGATCTTAGAAGCAAACACAAATTTCCATGTTTGTACATTCCTATTCCAGTGGACACTGCAGGCTTTCCCAAGAACACCTTCACCACATTCGGGCAGCATCTCACTGGAGAAGAAGAGTCAAGCTTCCTTTCTTGTTGGCACTTCTCAGAGATGCACATAGGTCTTGTGCACTCTCCTCCTTCACTTGATTTTGGAGGGCATGGAGAGTAAACCCTACATGAACACCACAGTCCCCATAAGGTCAATGATGTCTGCTTTCCTCCCCCTCCCAAGACTCCTTTTCAGAGAAGACTTGTGAGGTGAGGCGGAAGTAGGTGGTGATTAGTTGTCATCAGAACTGAGGGGGGAATGCCCTGGCTTTTATTGTTGTGGGTTCTCTTTAGAATGATGTAGATGGTTCTCTCACCATCATTGTCTGATTCTGTGGTTTAATAACCACAGCTGAGTCCCACTAAGCATTATGTCACATTTATATTTGGAGCTAAGTTGTCTGGAGGCTTTAGGGGACCGAAAGCGGGCCACTGATTCAATTACTCATACCTTCTTTCATTTAAATATTTATTGAGATTAACTATATCTCTGGCACTCTTCCAGGCACTGGGATATAGAGATAAAAGGCACTCCAATCTTTAGCCATCAGAGAGATTCAATTCAAAACCACACTGAGATACCACCTTACGTCAGTTAGAATGGCCAAAATCAACAAGACAGTAAACAACAAATGCTGGAGAGGATGTGGAGAAAGGGGAACCCTCCTCCACCGTTGGTGGGAATGCAAGTTGGTGCAGCCACTTTGGAAAACAGTATGGAGATTCCTCGGGAAATTAAATATACAGCTACCCTACGACCCTGCAATTGCACTACTTGGTGTTTACCCCAAAGAAGGAGATGCAGTACAAAGAAGGGCCACATGGACCCCAATGTTCATAGCCGCAATGGCCACAATAGCCAAACTGTGGAAAGAACCAAGATGCCCTTCAACAGATGAGTGGATAAGCAAGATGTGGTACATCTATACACTGGAATATTATGCCTCTATTAGAAAGGATGAATATTTAACTTTTGTATCAACATGGACAGGACTAGAAGAGATTATGTGGAAATCATATGATTTCATATTTTTCATATGAAATGAAATAAGTCAAGCGGGGAGAGTCAATTATCTTATGGTCTCACTTACGTGTGGAGTATAAAGAAAATCATGGAGGGCATCATGAGAAGGAAGGGAAGGGTGAATGGGGGGAAATCGGAGGGGGTGGTGAACCAGGAGAGACTGTGGACTCTGAGAAACAAACTGAGGGTTTTGGAGGGGAGGGGGTGGGGGGGTGGTTGAGCCTGGTGGTGGGTATCAAGAAGGGCACGTATTGCATGGAGCACTGGGTGTGGTGCATGAACAATCAATCTTATAACACTGAAAATTTAAAATAAACATATTTGAGGGACAAAAAGGCACTCCAGCAATTAATAATTTACTGGAGGAGTGATGATTAAACAGAATATTAACTATTACATTATGGATCATATGGAACACTCTAGGGGAGTGAGAGAGAGGGAGAGGGAGAGGCCCCTAACCTAAACTTGAGTTTGGGGAAGGACAGAGGATGAGCAGGAATAGCACAGGAAAGAAGGGTTGGGGAAGTGTGTTGCAGCAGGGGAAGGAACAGGGGGGTCAGGGCCCAGGTGTGCCCAGTAGGGCTCAGTCTGGCAGGGCTTGGAGAGTGAGGAGGAATGGTTGAGTCTTGAGGGCCCCTGCATGTCTCTTAAAGAATTTGAACTTTATGAAGCAGTCAGAAAACTTCATAAAGAGTTTAAGGAAGGGAACAAGACAATCACATTTACACTCTAGAAGGTGGACTGGCAGCAATATGGGGGATAAGGACGCAGGCAGGTAAGTCAGTCGCAATGATCCTGGAAACAAAGGACAATGTTCCTGAACTAGATGGCATTTTCTTATCAGTGAGGACCGTGACCTTGCAATCATGTGACAAACCAATATAGGAGACACAGAGAAAGTGTAACATGAGAATGAGGTGATTTGTATACTTGGAAATGATGCCTGCATGAAACCATACATTTATTTGTATGATATTTTCTCTGATTCTCAGACAGAAATCTCAAAAATGCCAGACTGAGGGGTTTCACATCAGATATGTGGAAACCCGATTTCAAAGCCTTGGTTTTAGACTTGTAAAAGTAACTCAGGTCAGTCCTGTGAAACACGTAGGGTAGGGGTAGTTTGAGAGTTTCAGCCTCATCCCAGAGCTCTGGTGTCAGCTACTTTTCCTATCTAAATCTCCTCCAATCAAAAGGGAAGGCTGTTTTCTGAATGGCTGACCTCTGAAGTCAACCATACATTTTTCTGTATATGCCTGGGTTCTAGATCTTCTGCCTCAAGACCATTGGATGACACTATGGAGCACAATCATTACATTCAGCTGTTGTCACTGACTGAAAAATGAACTCAGCTTTATATTTTTCGCCCCCCAAAGAGTAGAGAAGTCACTTGCATTTCAGCCATTTCCCCCAATTCAATTATTTTCCACTTGGTGAAACAGCTGGGCTAAAAAAAAAAAAGGCTTTAGAAAAGTTTTCTAATTAAAATATGAATTGTGGAAGTAGTATTCTTGGAATAGATCTACCTCCGAATTAATTGGTTCCATAAGAAAGGATTTTTTTAATAGTTTCCTTAACAGGAGGGACACCAGCGATAATAATACCCATCCCACTCCCATCAAAAAAAAGAACAAATGAAACAAAAGTACTCAACCATTTTTGCTATTCACACTGTCTAGAAGCTTTGTGCTTTTTGTTTGCTGCATTTGGGTTTGCTTTTTTCTGATCTTATAAGATAGTCTTCTGAGAGTAGGGGATTTTGTTTTTTGTTTTTTTTTTTTCTCACTACTATATCAACACACTATACACTTAAGTTTTTCCTTACTTTATCTCATTTTTCTAACTTCTCCTGCTTTATTGAACAGTTCTGTATTCACTCATTCCTCTGTTTATTCATTTATGCATACTCTAAAGATTTGTGGTTGCACTGTTATTCTTATGGAAAAGATATTATGTAGCTGGAAACAGACATTTGAGTACATTCTCTCTTGAGGGACACATAACTGACTACATCTTTTAAAGTTTGTTTTTCAGATTATCTTGGCTTTTTGGATATTTGATGAAACAAAAGCACATTTGCTTTTGTTTTTAAATTTGCCTCTTTATGTGCTTTTGTACACATTTTCCTCTTCAATGACATCAGCAACTTGAACTCTTTATCTTCATCATGGAAACTCAGATTGTACTTCTATTATAAATGTACATTCTTCCCTTGATTTAACATCAGATCAACATCCTTAGGCTTTTTAGCCTCCAATTTCTTCTTTTGAAAAGATTGTATCCCACATTGAACAAACCAGTCTCTGATTTATAGAACAATAGAACTAGATACCTGTCTTCCTCACCTTGTCTTATTCTGGTTATTAAAAAAAAAAAGTATATGAATCCCTGAACACAGTTCCACCTGAACATTGAGTTTTGGTCACTTGAAGATTGATGGTCAACTCCACTAGACCCAGAGGAGTCTACACAGGCTGCATGTGGGGCTACTAGCAGACGCCAGTGGTCTGTGGAGTTGGCAAGGAACCCCCAGCTGCTACAACTAACAGTAGGTTCTTCATGTCAGAAACAACTATGGTATTGCCTATTCCACGTGCTTCCCAGAGGGCGTCTAGCTGTATATTAGTTCACTTCCTGTTGGTTCTCCTAGATTCCTGGAGTTTCTCTTGCTCTTCAAGGCTCTGGCTCCCATGACAGCCTCGTGCCTTGCATGCTGGCTTTGCTGCATTACCTTAAAAGATGTGAACCTTGTGCAAAATTTTCAAAACAGGTCTCTGGAAATACTCAAAATGTAAGCAAGTTTTAGAAAATTCTTCCAGTGGGGGTATGGAAGATGGCTTTTAGAAGGACAGACTCAAAGCATAAGCATGTTATATTGCATCCTATTTTTTATAACTTATTTTTTATTTATAGAAGCTCTATAGAGGAACATATGATTCCACATGGTTTATAATGAAAATAGTTTCTACTGCTTTTTGATGTTTGCGTTTTTTTGTTTGCTTGTTTTGCTATTGGATATTATTACTGACTTCCAACTTTAATAGAACACAAGGATTCAGGTCTCATGTATATAGTTAGGTTATAATTTTTGGTCATACCAATAGTCAGTGAAGGGTTGCAGATGTGGAGTTGTACTGTTACCAGGAAAAAAAAAATCTGCTTTGCCCATGCATTTCATGATTGTCCCATGGCCAATGGTGGTTATACAATGCTAAGATGCATCTAAATTTCCCAGTTGTTAAAATGGCAAAAAAAAAAAAAAAAAAAAAAAAAGTGTGTGCTTCAGAATTGACAGATGACTTTCTACTGATGAGCTTCTCAGGGAAGTGATTTGACATTTGGTTGGGAGATCTCCCTCTCCTGGAGCCCCGGGTGTTTTCCTTTCAGTGGCTCAGTGCTTCTCCCAGAGAGATAGCTCATAGACTCGGACCTGGGGCTTTTGTTCTGGGAGCCAACAGGGAATACGGGGCACTTCTCAGACCCAGTATGTCCAAAATGGAACTCCTGCTCTTCCCCCAATCTGCTCCATCTTCAGTCCTCTTATTTAAGTTAATGACAGACACATAACTTCTTATTCTAAACATGCTGGTATGATCCTTGATCCTTTTCTCTCTCCCATGCTCAACCAATTGGGAAGTAGTGTTGGTCCTGCCTTCAGTACAGATCTAGAGATTCCCCACTTCTCACCGCTTCTACCTCCACTCTACCATCCTGGTCCAAGCCACCACCATTTCGTCTCCATGAGTGCAGTAGCCCTGGCCTGTCTCTGGGTTTCCTCTCTTACTCATAGTGTCACTTGCTCCCACTCACCACCAACAGCCTGTTCTCAAGCCAGATGTCAGTGTGATGCTTTTAAAGAGGACAGGAGAACCCACTAGCCCCTGCTTAAAATCTTGCAGCAGCTTCTGTCTCAGTCCAAGTGAGAACTTGAATTCTTCCAACGGCTTACTAGGACCCATATGATCACGACCTTTCTGACTTTATCTCTTATCCCTTCGCCTTCACCTTCACTGCACTCCAGCCGTACTGTTCTCATACTGTTTGGTTCCTCAAACACGCCAGGCATAACCTACTTCGGTGTTTGTCCCAGCATGCTCTGCTTGCGTGATCTTCAGAAATCTAATGGCCAACTCTTCTACCTCCTTTAAGTCTTCACCCAGATGTGTCTTCCTCCATTAGCCTGTCCACTTTATTTAAAAGTATGCCAGATTGTGCTCGCTTCAGCAGCACATATACTAAAATTGGAAAAGTATGCCAGATCATCTCCATACCTTGTTCCTCTTACTTTCCTTGGTTTTATTTTTCCTACAGCATTTATCACTTTCCAACATATGACAACATCTTTATTTCTTTATTGTTAGTTTTCCTCTACTTTCTAGGTATGTTTGTCTATTTCATTCACTGGTATGGAACAGCAGTCACTCAATAAATATAAACTGTTGAATTAATAAATTTACAGGATATATTTCCTCTAAAGGATTCAAGATAAGATTTGTTGACTATCTACAGTGTAGTCAAAGATTTATGCACACCATCTCATTTGATCTTATCTATAACCCCATGAAATAACATTATCTATACTTGAAAAACATACAAACAGACTTAGAGACATTTAAGGCAATTTTTCTAAAGGTTCTTACCTAATTAGGGATGCTGGAATTTGAATGTTGGCAATCAAAATACACCTTTTTCTCATTATATTATGCTGGCTCCAACTCTTAAACCATCTGAAACCCAGCTCCCTCCTCTTAATCACCATTGTATCTATCCTATGATGTCCAAGGTGGTAGCCATTAGACATACGTCGTTATTTTTTAAGATTTTAATTATTTATTTGACAGAGAGAGACAGACAGCGAGAGAGGGAATACAAGCAGGGGGAGTGGGAGAGGGAGAAGCAGTCTTCCCATGGAGCAGAGAGCCTGCTGTGGGGTTCAATCCCAGGACCCTGGGATCATGACCTGAGCCGAAGGCAGACGCAAAACGACTGAGCCACCCAGCCACCCCATACATACGTGGTTATTGAGCATTCGAAATATGGCTAGTCCAAATCAAGGTGTACTATATGTGTAAAACACATACAGATTTCAAAGACAATAGGAAGGAAAGGAAAAGTGAATTGGGGTAAATTGGAGGGGGAGATGAACCATGAGAGACTGTGGACTCTGAGAAATAAACTAAGGGCACGTATTGCATGGAGCACTGGGTTTAGTGCATAAAAAATGAATCTTGGAACACTGAAAAAAGAAAATTAAAATAAATAAATAAATGAAACAAAGACAATAGGAAAAAGAATTAAAATATCTTCATAGTTTAAAAATATTTATTATATTTTGAAATAATATTGTGGCTATATTGGGTCAAAAAAAGCATATTATTAAAATTAACCTCATCTTTTTTGTTTTACAATTTTTAATGCAATGCCTAGAAAATTCTAAATTTCATACATAGCTTATATTTATAATGGATAGTGTTGCTCTAGACCATTTGTTGCTGGCTCTGTAATCATAAGAATTCACATTTTCATTTCTTCCAGTTAAAGACAATGAAATCCCCATAAGAAAGAAAGATAAGATATATATATATATATATCACAAATCTGTCAACCCTACATTTAGTCAGGACAGGATAGAAGCTTTGAAATGTTCTAAAAGTTCAACCTGCTCCAAAACATCTTCACCGTCTTCGTGGATTTCCAGCTATTAGACCCTTTCTTCTGGAATATTTCCAAGAGTTGTCATTAAAATGAAAATGTCTTTGCAATGAGTCATGGCAAAACAGCATAGATCAGTTTGTCAAATGATCTCTGGAAGGGCAACTGGGTGTATGGTTTTGATCAGGGCAGTTCACGAGATAGATTGCAACCTCAGGCACTGCTGCTCCACAAATGGAGATTTGGAAATTTTCAATAGACAAACAACATGGACCACTTGTTGGTGTCGTTTTAAAAGAAGATGCAAGTTCTATGACATGGAACCACATTTATGTTATCGCCATGTTGGGAGTTAGTGACTATTATCTCTGAGTTGATTTACACAGTCCAGATTTCCATATTGCTTAATGCTGATGCTGTTAAATAGAGCATTAGGTGGGATGTGCCTAAACACTTCTGATGCCTGAAATTGTTTAGATATTTTGAAGGTCATCCAAATATTTTAATTTTCATCAGGAAAACCTGAAGTGGTGAATTTACATATCACTGAACATGTGTGACTTTTAGGTGAGTCCAATCTATTGTCATTCTCTCAGTAGACATCATTGTTGTCACAAATATCTGAAAATGGGAGACAAAAGATATGAAGTACTATATAGTAGTATCTTCATATTCGAAAATTGGTTCAATTGTCATGTTTCCGTTAGTAGGTAAGAAACAATAGTTCTTTACTCATTAAATATGTTTAAAAAAGAAAAAGAGAAAGATGTGTAATGTCCAAAAGCCAAGCCATTTATCATTTATTAAGAGAAATCTAGAAGCTGCTTAAGAAGTTAGGAGTTAATT
>JAPYYJ010003628.1:0-11326 GCA_028533885.1 Nasua narica | reverse complement strand
AAAGAAAATAAAAAACAGACAAGAGTGTCCACAACAAACTAAAAAGATTCTAGGGGTGTCTGGGTGGCTTAGTCAGTTGAACATCCAATTCTTTGTTTCAGCTCAGGTCAGGATCTATGGTCATGGGATTGAGCCCTGAGTCAGGTTCTGTGCTCAGTGAAGAATCTGCTTGAAGATTCTCTCCCTCTGCACCTCCCTCCATTCACTATCTCTCTCTCTCTCATTCTTTAAAATAAATCAATAAATCTCTTTTAAAAATTAAAAAAATTAAAAGGTTTTGAATGACAAAGGAAAAAACAAAACGGAAAGGCAGCCTACAAAAGAAAATATTTGCAAACCAAAAATTCCTAGGAGAAAACACAGGAAGTAATCTCTTTGATAATGACTCTAGAAACATTTTTTTCTAGCTGGGTCTCCTCTGGCAAAGGAAACAAAAGCAAAATTAAACTATTGAGACTACTTCATACCTAGCTTTTGCACAGGGAAGGAAACTGTTAACAAAACAAAAAGCACTGTGAGTGGGAGAAGATATTTGTAAATGATATCAAATAATTAATATCCACAATATACAAAGAAATTATACAACTCAACACCAAAACCCAAATAATCCAATTTAAAAACGGGCAGAAGACATGAACAGACATTCCTCCAAAGACATAAAGAAGGCTAATTGACACATGAAAAGAGGCTCAATATCACTCATCAACAGGGTATTACAAATCAGAACCACAAGGAGATATCATTTCACACCTGTCAGAATGGCTAAAACCACATCTTCTTTATCCATTCATCTGTTGAAGGGCATCTTGGCTTCTTTCACAGTTTGGCTATTGTTGACATTGCTGCTATTAACATTTGGGTGCATGTGCCCCTTCTTTTCACCATATCTGTATCTTTGGAGTAAATACCTAGTAGTGCAATTGCTGGGTCATAGGGTACCTCTATTTTTAACTTCTTAGGAACCACCATAGTGTTTTCCAGAGTGGCTCTACCAGCTTGCATTCCAACCAACAGTGTAAGAGGGTTTCCCTTTTTCCACATCCTTGCCAACATTTGTTGTTCTCTGCATTGTTAATTTTGGCCATTCTAACTGGTGTAAAGTGGTCCCTCATTTTGGTTTTGATTTGTATTTCCCTGATGACTAGTGATATTGAACACTTTTTCATGTGTCTGTTAGCCATTTGTATGTCTTCTCTAGAGAAGAGAAGACTGTTCTGTTCATGTCTTCTGTCCATTAAAAAAAAATTATTTATTTATTTGACAGAGAGAGATCACAAGTAGGCAGAGACAGGCAGGGAGAGAGGTGGAAGCAGGCTCCCCGCTGAGCAGAGAGCCTGATATGAGGCTCGATCTCAGGACCCTGAGATCATGATCCAAGCCGAAGGCAGAGGCTTTAACCCACTGAGCCACCCAGGCGCCCCTTCTGACTGGATTGTTTGTTTTTTGGGTGCTGAGTTTGAGAAGCTCTTTATAGATCATGGATACCAGCCTTTTATCTGTAATGTCTTTTGCAAATATCTTCTCCCATTCTGTGGGCTGCCTCTTGGTTTTGTTGACTGGTTCCTTTGCAGCACATACATACAATGGAATATTATTCAGTCATCATAAAGGAAGAATATCCACCATTTGCATTGACATGGATGGAACTAAAGGAGATTATGCTAAGTGAAGTAAGTCAAGCAGAGAAAGACAATTATCATATGGTTTCACTCATATGTGGAACATAAACAATAGCACAAAGGACCATAGGGGAAGGGAGGGAAATCGGAAGGAGGAGAAATCAGAGAGGGAGATGAACCATGAGAGACTACACATCATGGGAAACAAACTGAGAGTTTCAGAGGGGAGGGGGTTGGGGGAGGGGGTAACAAGGTGATGGGTATTAAGGAGGGCGCACGTTGTGATGAGCATTGGGTGTTATACGCAACTAATGAATCACTGAACACAACGTCAAAAACTAATGGTGTACTATACTATGGCTAACAACATCACCATCATCATCATAATAAAGAATGGCTAAAACTGTAATACAAGAAACAACAGGTGATGGTGAGAATGTGGAGAAAAAAGAACCCTCTTGTATTGTTGGTAGAAATGGAAACTGATGAAACCACTGTGGAAAACATAGTAGAAGTTCCTCAAAGAATTAAAAATAGAACTATTACATAATCCAGTAATTCTGCTACTGGATATTTACTCAAAGAACACAAACATGCCAATTCAAAAAGATATATGCACCCCTATGTTTGTTGCAACACTATTTACCAGAGCTGAGTTATGGAAGCAACCTAAGTGTCCACCCACTGATGAACAAATAAAGAAGATGTGGTAAATATGTACAATGGAAGATTATGTAGCCATAAAAAATGAAATCTTGTCATGTGTAACAACGTGGATAGACTTAGAGAGTGTCATGCTAAGTGAAATAAATCAGACAAAGACAACTACCAAATAATTTCACTTACATGTAGAATCTAAAAAACAAAACTTGGAGACAAAACAGACTCAAAGATACAAGGAACAAACTCTCAGATACCAGAAACAGAAGGGGTTGGAGGCCGAGCAAATAATTTAAGGGGATTAAGAGGAGTAAACTTCTGGTTACAAAATAAATAAGCAATGCAGATATAGTATACAGCATGGGGAATACAGTCAACTATATTGTAATAACTTGGTATGGTTACAGATTATAACTAGGGTTATCATGGGGATCATTTTGTAATGTATAGAATACTGAATAACTATGACGTACAACTGAAAATAATCGGACACTGTATGTCAACTATATTTCCATATTAAAAATAAATAAACTATGACCATTACTTCAAAGGGCTCACTGTTGAGCCCCAATAAAAGGACAGAGGAAATCACATAAGTTTTGGGGAGACAGACAAAAAATTATGGAAATTATATTAGAATAATATTACTAAAACATCAATAGCCATGAAGGTTATGTTAGAAGAATACTGAGATATTAATACCCCAAAAATAATCAAAGGGAAAGAGACCGTATATTTTTTTCAGGAAAACTGAAGAGCCACAGCACCGCAGGGATCCCCTGACCATGATGGCTATGCGATCACCCAGGAAGTCAGCTTCATCCATGTAGTGGGTGGTCAATAAGATGGTACGGTCCTGTTTATAATGCTGAAGGACATCCCAGGTGGCCCTCCTTGAGGCTAGGTCCATGCCAGATGTTGGCTCATCAAGTATCACCACCTAAAGACCAGAAGAACAATTTCATAACCACTAAGCATTATGTACTAGTGTCACTAAGGTCTTACCACTTATGGGGCTTACTCTGGTTTTGTTTTTCAGTCACTTGTTTAATTAAGCTAAGATAACAAGTTTAGACTTATGTGTGGAGCGTAAAGAAAAACATGGAGGGCATTGTGAGAAGGAAGGGAAGGGTAAATGGGGGGAAATCAGAGGGGGCGATGAACCATGAGAGACTGTGGACTCTGAGCAACAAACTGAGGGATGTGGAAGTGGGGAGTTGGCCGAGCCTGGTGGTGGGTATTGAGAAGGGCACATATTACATGGAGCACTGGGTGTGGTGCATGAACAATCAATCTTGTAACACTGAAAAAATAAAATAAACATATCTGAAAAATAAAACTGAAGTAGAACTGCTAGAATAATTCCAAACCTGTGAGAAATTTATTACAATAATTTGATAATGTGAATTCCATATGGGATTTAATTTATAAGGTTCCTTTTACAGTGTTAGATCCTTATCAGCTTCCAGGTTTCTGTTGGCTGATTTTTTTTAGACCAGCTTCAGTGGGGATCCATTTTTAGTACTCCCATTCTTTCTTTTTTCTTTTCTTTTTTTTTTTTTTTTTACCTCAGAGCCCCCTATAAGTGCTATGATCACGGAGAGTCTGCGCTTCATTCCTCCACTCAGTGAACATGATAATTCATTACGCTTATCTAGTAGGTTAAAAGCAGCCAGCATATGATCAATTTCCACAAGACGTGTCCTTCGAGGTATTCCTTTTATCTAGAAAGAGAAGCCCGAGTTTACATGGTGCTTCCAGCTTTTTCCTTAGAAAAACTTTACATAAGCCTTTTCTTATACGATTTCTGTAGTGTCTTCTTCCCTTAGCCTGTCTTTACATTTAATGGAGAATTCATCAAAAATAAGTTTTTGAACTTTTTAAAAAGAAGGATATTGATAGTTGGCAATCTACCTTAAGTACATCAATAGAGTGGGAAAAGGGAATATATCTTTATTGGCTTACCACACAATAGAAATGAAGGTGTTCTGACACAGTCAAGTAATTAAACAACAAATTTTGTTGGGGACACAAGCCCAGGCTTTTCCTGATCTGTACCATCTGCTCTGAGATGTCATATCCATTAATATAGGCCTCTCCACTGGTAGCAGGATAGAGACCTAGGTAGGGATCAAGCAGAAGGCATAAAAATACCTTAGCTTTCATGAGGGAACATGACAACAAACTTTTCATTAAAAACAAATTTGAAATCTATATATGGGTTATTTATTAGAATTAGCAATATTTCTCAGAAGAAAATTCCATAAAATATCAGCTGTATTTGAGGTGATGAGATTAAAATATTTAATTTTTATTTTTAATTGATTAACTGCATGTTCTAATATTCAATGAATATGAATCACTCAGGTATATAAAAACACTAAAAAGTTTGTTATATTAGAACTTAACAGCATTGCCATCAGCCACTTGACATTTATGCATTATGCTATGAACTGTACACTGACGTAGACTGTGGTAAACTCTTTTATTTAAAACTTGAAAACCCAGATAATAAAACTGTTTTCCTTGAAGAATTTAAATTCTAGTCAGGGGAGGTAACATATAGTAACTTAAAATAGTTTCAGTATATTTATATATTTTTGATCCATAGTTCTCATAATTATTGGTGAAGTTTAAAGAAGAAAGTATCACTTTATTTAAAGATTTTATTTATTTATTTATTTGACAAAGATGAGAGAGATCACAAGTAGGCAGAGAGGCAGGCAGAGAGAGAGAAGCAGGCCCCCTGTTGAGAAGAGAGCCTGATGCGCGCTTGATCCCAGGACCCTGAGATCATGACCTGAGCCAAAGGTAGAGGCTTTAACCCACTGAGCCACCCAGGCACCCGAAAGTTTCATTTTAAACGCATTAACTCATTAATCCTACTTTACACTTACTGTAATAAGCATTGAGTATTGTATAGAATTGTGAAATCCCTATGTTGTGCACCTGAAGGTAATATAACATTGTATGTCAACTATACTTCACTATTATAAAAAAAACAAAACATGACCAAGAGGATAAATATGTTCAGAAATACCCATCCAACACAGCATCTCAAATTATCCCTGTTGTGCAGCAGTTCCCTCCAACATCATGTTTATTCCAGAAATTTTCATTTTTAACAATGTAATCTAATTTTAGATGCACTGAAATGAGACTGTTTAGCTGATCAGTTCCCTTTTACTTATTTCTGTAGTGGACTCTTCATTTCTGATTTTAGTGATTTGAATCTTCTCTGGTGGGTTTTTTTTTTTTTTCTGGTCAATATAGCTAAAAGTTTGTCACTTTTATTGATCTTTTCAAAGAACTAACTTTTGATTTCATTAATTCCCCTATTTCCTTCTTTCTTCTTGTTTTGGATTTAGATGGCTATTCTTCTTTAAGTGTCTTAAGGTGGACAGATTGCTTAAAAACTTTTTAATGTAGGAATTTAGAGCTATTAATATCCCTCTATAGCACTGCTTTAGCTGCATCTCATTAGTTTTGTGTATTGTCATTTTCATCCATGTCAAATATTTCATTTTCTTTGTAATTTCTTCTTTCACCATTAGTATTAGAAATATGTTGATAATTTCCACAAATATGTGAATTTCTCATTTCTTCCTGTTGTAAATTTATAATTTCACTCCACTGTAATCAGAAACTACACTTTGTGTGATTTCAATCTTTTATTCAGGCTTTTTTTGGTGGCCTAACGTATAGTCTATCATAGAGAATATTCTACGTGTGGTTGAGAAGAACATAGATTGTGCTGTTATTAGATGAAATGTGTATAGATATTTACAAGATCTATTTTGTATGTAATATTTTTCAAGTCATCTATGTGGTGTTGATATTCTGCCTACTTGTTATATCTTTTATTGAAAGTGGGATACTGAAATCTACAATTATTACTTTTCCATTTGTCTATTTCTGGCTTAAATTCTGAGTTTTTGCTTCATGTATTTGGGAACTTTGTTGTTAGGTGCATGTATATTTATAATTGTTATGACTTCATGGTAAATTGACCCCTTTATCATTACAAAATATCCCTCTCTGTTTCTAGAAACACTTTGTTTTAAAGTCTGATATTTACATAGCTACTGGAGATTTACTTTGGTTGCATTTCATGTATTCTTTACATCCTTTTACTTTCAAAGTATTTTTATCTTTGAATCTAAAATGTGTCTCCTGTACAACGCATAGAGCTGGATCTTATTTTAATACATCTGATAATCAGCCTTTTATATGTATTGTTTAATCCACTAACAATATTATTATTGATATAGGTGGGTTTAAGTTAGCCATTTTGCTTTTTTGGTTTTAATGCCTCATGTCATTTTTGTTACCTATTTCTTCTTTATTGCTTTCTTTTGCATTGACTATCTTCTGGTGTAACATTTAAATTCCTTTAATGATTATATATATAATATACATATAAGAGAGGCAGGCAGAGAGAGAGGGGCAAAGCAGGCTCCCTGCTGAGCAGGGAGCCTGATGCAGGGCTCGATCCTAGGACCCCGAGATCATGACCTGAGCTGAAGGCAGAGACTTTAACCCACTGAGCCACCCAGGCGCCCCTCATTATATATATTTTTGAATTATTTTCTTAATAGTTGTTCTGCTGATTACTAGACACATTTAATTTACCAGAATCAACTTCAGGTTTATGTTAACTTAATTCTATACAGTTGTTCCCTCTTCTCTATTTTTGTACTACTATTATACCCATTTCATCTACATGTGTTCCCATTCCAACAATACATTGCTTTCTGTGTACAACTCCCTCCCTCCTGCAGACAGCCTCCTTCTGCCTTTTTGACCTTCCTAATCTTTCATATGCAGTTTCTTGTCTACAGTTAGTTATGGAGTTTGTCCTGCTATTCTTTGGATCATTTGCTAGTTTATTTACTTGGATATGGATGACATCTAGCTGTAAACATGGAATGGGGTGAGCTCAGGGTTCTCCTACTCTGCCATCTTCCCAAACTACTCCTGCACATTAATTTTTGTATTCTACAACTTATGAAATTCGTTTATTAGTTCTAATAGTTTTTTGGTGGTGTCTTTAGGGTTTTCTATGTATATTATGCCATCTGCTAATAGTAATGGTATTAAGTCTTCCTTACTAATTTAATGCCTTTTATTTCTTTTTCTTGCCGTGACTAGAACTTCCACTACTATGTTGAGTAAAAGTGGTGGGAGTAGACATGTTTATCTTGTTCCTGATCTTAGAAGAAAAGATTTCAGCTTTTCATCATTGAGTATGATTTTAGCTGTACGTTTATCATATATGGCCTTAATTATATTGAAATATATTCCCTCCAAACATACTTTTGGAGTTCTCTCCAAACGTACTTTGAGAGTTTTTAATCAAGAATGGATGTTGTATTTCGTCAAATGCTTTTTCTTGCCTCTACTGAGATGATCATATGGCTTTTATCCTTCCTCTTATTAATGTGATTACCACATTGATTGATTTGCCAGTACTGAACCACTCTTGCATCTGTGGAATAAATCCAACATGATCATGATGCATCCTTTTAATCTATTGTTGAATTTGGTTTGTTAACATTTTGTTGATAAGATTTACATATATGTTCATCAAATACTGAGCTGTAGTTTTATGTAGGGTGCTTGATTTGGTACCAGGATAATGCTGACCTTGCAGAATGAATTTCGAAGTTTTCCTTCCTCTTCTATTTTTTGGAATACTTTGAGAAGAATGAATATTAAATCTTTTAAATGTTTGATAAAATTCTCCTGTGAAGATCTATTCCTGGACTTTTGGTCATTGGGAGCTCTTTTGTTATGGATTCAATTTCATTATTAGTAACCGATGATTTCAAATTTTCAACTTTTTATTAAATATCATCCCATTGCCTTCTGGCCTCCATTGTTTCTAATTAGAAGTCAGCTTCTGGTCCTGTTGGGGTGCATCTGAATGCGACAAATTATTTTTGGCTTCCTGCTTTCAAGATTTTATCCTTAATTTTTACTATAATATTTATGGGTGATAATCTCTTCACATTTATCCTATTTGAAGTTAGTGGAGCTTCTTGAATGTAAATTAATGTTTTCATCCATTTTTTTGGCTTTGTTCTCTTTCTCTTCTCCTATATCCCAGTACATGTATGCTGGTGCATTTAAAGGTATCAAAAATTCCTATGAAACCATTAACTTTCCTTCATTATTTTTCCTTAGTTTTACTCACATTTTATAATCTCTATTAATCTATCTTCAAGTTCATTGGTATTCTTTTGTGACAATTCACGAAATCTACTGTTGAGCTCCTTTAATGAATTTTTCACTTTGGTTATTGTACTTTTCAACTCCAGAATTCCCACCTGGTTCTTTTTTTTTTTTTATAATTTCTATCCTTTCATTGATAGTTTCTATTTGATACTGCTTTCATACATTCCATTACTTCTTTAATCATGGTTTCCTTTAGCTCTTTGAGCATATTTATAATGGTCACTTTGTAAAATCTTTGTAAAACCTGTTATCTGCTATCTTTCACATAAAATTATTTATAATTTAAAAAGAAAAATTACTGAACAGTGTTATGTATCACTGAGCTGGCTAAATTGTAAACATCAAAAGAATACACACAAGTCTTGTAGGCTTGATCTACTGTGTCTATGTGAGGATACTCTGGACAGATATATATACGTACCTGAGAGAATAGATAGAAGAGTGGATTTTCCTGCCCCATTGTGTCCTAGAAGAACAGTGATCTGCCCCACATATAAATTCAAAGACAAGTCTTTTACAGCTATCTTGGTAGTACTTCTCACATGGAATTCCTGTTGAGGAAAACCCACAAATACTGACTTTATCATTATCACTTTGGAAGGACAAGCACTCATATCAACTGTCTATACAAGAAACCATACCACGTAATCAATCTCATGAGGAAAAAAATTCCAAAATCAAGAAGGCTGAAAATGTGATTGGAAAAAATATCTGAAGGCATAACATGAGCTATAAAATTTCATAGTAAATCTATACATATCCCCACAGTAATATCCATTCATGCCTTGATTCAATTAACAGCTTAAAGTTGATAATGCCATAATATTCTTCAGTCCATACATTTGTCCTGGTTTGGAGAACTACCAGTAGAAAACCTAGATAGAATATCTAAAACATAGGTGTTTTATAGGCATCTCAAATTTTTTATGTGAGTTTAGCAGTGTTCCAGCTTAAGATGCAAAAAACGGAGGGGTGCCTAGTGGCTCAGATGGAGCATTCAACTAAGCATTCAACTCTTGGTTTCACCTCAGGTCATAATCTCCTGGTCATGAGATCAAGCCCTGTACATTGGACACAGAGTCTGCTTCAGATTCTCTCTCCCTCTCTGTTTACACACTCTCTCTCTCAACTAAATAAATAAATAAATAAAATTCTTTTTAAAAAGATGCAAAAATATGGAAGGAGTATTACCCTCATTCTAGAAAACAAGAAACTTGTTTAAATAACCTAAAAAAATAATAAATTTTCTTGAACTCATTAGAGAAGTGACATTTCCAGGCAACCAATTAGTCTTACATTTAAGAAAAAAAGATGCCTTTAAGAAGAGATGATATATAAACATTTGCTTATCTGGAGGAGACACAGGTACTTGGTAACTAATAGAAAGATTTTGGTTAAATTTTTAATGAAAATGAAGTAAAAATACTTTAAGAAACACAATATCTAAATAAAAAAGTTAGGATTCAAGCCCATTTCATTCAGACTTTAAACATATATTCCTTCCAATATAATCCATTGATGGCAAATAAAGCAAAACACCTTATGTAACAAAAAAAGCTATTTCTCTTTTACTCCAAATGGCAATAAATGTTTTCTCCATAGGTGTCCTCATTCTCTCTTTTTCCTAGACCAAAGCATCAGATTCATGAACTGCTTATTTGAAATCTCTAATTAGATGAATGTGTAAAGTTGTACATCCAAAATGAAGTTCTTAATTTCTTAAAGTTTCAATTTAAAACCAACTAACCAAGAAAACCTCAAATTCTCCCCGAATGTCTCCAATAATATGCATATATTGCTCCACCAACCATCCATTGCTCAAGGCACAAAACCAACTACTTTACTCCTTTTCCTTCAATTTTATATCCAGAGAGTAAACCTTTTCAGCTCTGACCCCAAATATATTCTGAATCTCTATACTTCTATCTCTGAGACTAGTACACTCTGCCACCACATCTTACCCAAACTATATAAAAGTCCTCAATTTGTCTTCTTTTTTTCATTCATAATTCTCACAACAGCTAGAGTGTTCTCATAGAAAAATTAGATCATGTCTCTTTACTTAATAAAGGCCAACACTGGTCAATGTGCCTTTGGGTTCCTTCCAGTTTGGCTATAAACATTGGGGTGCATGTATCCCTTCAAATTAGTAATTTTGTATTCTTTGGGTAAATATCTCATCATGCAGTTGGTGGATCATAGGGTAGTTCTATTTTTAACTTTCTGAGGAACCTCTATATTGTCTTGCAGAGTGGCTGCACCTATTTGTATTCCCACCAACAGTGTAAGAGGACTCCCCTTTCTCCACATCCTCGCCAACACCTAGTATTTCCTGTGTTACTTTTAGCCATTCTGACTGGTGTGAGGCAATGATGTGGATGGAGCTAGAGCGTGTAATGCTAAGCAAAGTGGTTATTCAGAGAAAGACAAATAAGATATGATTTCACTCGTGGAATTTAAGAAACAAATGAACATGGGGTGGGGGCTGAGAGGCAAGTAAGAAAAGGCTCTTAACTATAGAGAACAAACATGGTCACGGGAAGGGAGATAGGTGGAGGGATGGGTTAAATGGGTGATGGATATTAAGGAGAGTACTTGTGATGAGCACTGGGTGCTGTATGTTAAGTGATGAATCACTAAATTCTACACCTAAAACTAATGTTACCCTGTATGTTAATTAAATGAAATTTAAATAAAAACTTGGGAGAAAAAATAACAAAGGTCAACAATTATTTTCTAATATTAAAAAAATGGAATCCAAGCTTTATCATGGCCTTCAAGCCCCCCTGCATGGTTTATATTGTGACTAT
>JAPYYJ010003627.1:0-11330 GCA_028533885.1 Nasua narica | reverse complement strand
GCCTCTTTGGTTAGGCTTATTCCCAGGTATCTTATGGTTTTGGGTGCAATTGTAAATGGGATCGACTCCTTAATTTCTCTTTCTTCTGAACAAACCAAAATATTTGGGGGAGAATATAACTTTCTTTATTCATCTAGATGAATAATGATTTGTTTAATGAACTTTGTAAGAGTGTTTTTACTGTTGAAAAGATCATCACCTACATCTTCATATATTTTAAAAAATATAATCTCAATTCCTTTAAACCTAACTTAAAGAGCAAAGAGAGCAGACATTTGTTCTTCATCTGACCTATAATCGGCATTAAATTTTCTGGGAAAATTTAAAGATTTCGAAGAACTCATTCAGCAATCTGATTATTTTGTATTGAGTTGGTTATAAAAAATGTCCAAAGAACACTTCAGAGGACTTAAAGTGAGATGAGGGACTATTTAGAACTTAAGGATTTTGCCAGGCATTCAGTTTTAAGATTTGACCCATTAAGATATGTTTTCATTGGAATCCTAAAAGCAAGAAAGGCTTTCATTCAGGTTATTTACAGAAATAATATCATTATTTGCTCAACCAGAAAATTACTATAATTTCTTAAATTCCCATACAACTCAGGATGTCATTTTCAAACATATGTTTCCTTTGACGTAGAAAATGAACAAATTGGAAGCTGATGAGAGACGTATTAGTTCATCTTTATCTGAGCAAAAAACCACTGGAAAACGGTTATCTACCAACTTTGTCTGTTCTTAGAATTTACATTTTGTGCCCATAGAAGTTCCACCACAATAAGCAGAAGAATGATTTGGCAATTGCTATGTTAATTTCAGCAACGTAGAAGCCAACAGGTCATTCTAGCTTACACACACCCCTGGTTTGGTTGTTGTCTACGTTGACTGAATTAATCTAGTGCTATACTTCCTATAAAAGGGTGTATAATAGTCAAAAACCTAGAAATAAAAACAGGCAAGAAGTTATGAAAACCTGGCATGAGTCGTCAATCTCTAAAAACAAAAGAAAGTTGATAGGGTCATGAAATTACACATCATGACAGAGTTGCAGCTCTAAATATCCTTAGGAAACAGATGACACAGAGACATTGTGATGGCTGTGGTGATCACCAGGGGTGGTAACGAAAGTGAAGAGCTGGACCGTACGTGCCCGGTCCAAAGGTACCATCTACTACCTGCTTCCGGTCCATCGTACAAGGCGAGAATGTAGGCAGAGGCCAGGAATCTGGAGTTTTAGTTGAAATCTTCCAACTTTTAAGATGCTGGCTATTAATTCAATCTACAGTCTCAGAAAGGGCCAAACCAAGAATGTCTGTCGATTGCATTCAACTCATGAGTCACCACTGATATCTAACATATAACATCTGGGCTGCATCAACTTGGCATTTTCTCAGTGTATGTGAATGTGTATGCTTATGTGTATGCGTATCTACAGACACAGATGTACAGATCTTCGACTGAGCTACATATCCTAGAGTGAGTTAAATTGGCAAATTAAGCCCCCTCAAAATCAGTTGGTTTCATTGATCCCCTTAAGCTATATGATAGACATTGTCAGACCCCTTCAGCACTGGTGAGGTGAAAAGGATCACCCTCCATCAGATCCCCTCCCTTCCTTATTCTTCATGGGCACAATCCATCCCCCATCTGCCACCTTTGCTGTACTTTTGTGTCCAACAGTGTTTGCCGCTCTTCTGTGCAAAACTGCCTTAGATCAACTGAAACCACTTAGCTGACGGGTGCAGAGGGGCAGAGATACAACCCTCCAAGGCAGGCAGCCTTTAACTGTTGACTTTCAGGCAATGCGACTATGAAAGCCCAGCTCAGCCCAGCCTGCCTTGATGAAAGCCCGGCCCAGCCCAGCCTGCCTTGATGGGGTGACTTTGAGCTATAATTTATACTCCAGAGCTCCCCTGCAGGATTAGGCCGATGCTCCCTTTTGCAAGACTTTGTCTCCCTTGGTCCCTTGTTTGGCATCTTTCTCCTCCACCTTCTATCTCTTTAATCTTTATTGGTGCCCCCTGGAAACAAGCACATCCTTACTAAATCCCTTGTACATAAATCCCCAACTCAGAATTATGTCAAATCCAGCCTGAAGCCACCAGTCTCTGCCATGCCTTCCACCAGTCTCTTCCTTAATAGGGAGACAATAATATTACCTTCTTCATAAGGTGGTGATCATTCAAAGAGTTAGCATGTGTAAAGAGCTTAGAACACTCGCCAGCCATTACCATGTAAGTCTTGGCTAAAATTACTCTCTCATGATAAGAGGATTTCAAATAAAAATGAAATCATCACATCTTTCAGCCAAGTTCTGTTTTCTAGTGGAAGCACATACTGATTTAAACTTTAGAGAGAGAGAGAGAGAGATCAGCTCAATAGTATATCTTCTTGTTTTCCAAGGATCACACATGACCACATGGCATGTCTCCAGATGAAGCAGGACCTCCCCCCAATAACAAACCCAACCTAAGCAGAAGAATGGGTGTGTGTGTGTCTAAGTGGCAAAACCACCAGACCATGGTATGGGACATCTCTGACACGTCGGACATCCTAATGAAGCATCACAATTGATTCAGCTGCAACCCATCTGTCAAATGAACAAGTCATAGTCAGCTTCCCTCCCGTGGCCCATTTGTTTCTTCTATATTGACATGACCTCAGCTTCCTGTCTTTCCTGCAGAAATAGGCATCTCTTTCCAAATGTCTCCACCGTTGTCAACAGCACCATCCTCTTTCTAATCCCTCAAGATTATGAGCTTAGGATAGTTTATTTCCAACTTTATCCTCCCCCAGCCCATCTCTCATCATGGTTTGCTTATTGATTTTCACAATAAGGGCCCAGCAGATCTTTCTCTCTCTCAAGCTGCCACTGTAACTAATATAAGCCCTGACAAGGTCATGGTTGGGGATTCCCTCTGCTGCCTTGTTCAATACCTTCTTATTTCGTCTGTCTTCATGTCATTGTCAGCATAGCTGGCAGAATACTCCAGCACTTCTTGAGTTCTCTCCATAGCCAAAGAGCATGTGTAACGTGCTCATATAATCTGACGTGTAAGCCCATAGTGATGCCAATGTGCTTGGAATGGTTCTAAGTGCTTTACAAATATGAACAACCTTCTGAGGGAGGCACTCCTATTGCCCCAGCTTTGTAGATGATTATCTTGTCTGCGATTATCAAGCTCATCCGTGTCAGAGCCACGGAGTGTTGCTCCAGAGGCTGTGCACTTACTGTCAGGCCCTCGCTGTCCATACCGCAACACCAACACCGTCTCTCGGGCCTTGTTGGCCGTCTCCATCGTCCCCCTCTGCCAGTATCTTCTCCCAAACCCTGACCCCATGCTATTCCCCATTTCTGAGTTTGTGTCATTCTGAAGGCAAAATAGAGCAAGAAACATTCTGTGCATGGAGAGAAGATAGCTCATTTGGGAGATTGGAACAGAGACATTGTAGGAAATCATGCTGGAGTGGGGGTAAGGGATCTTGTTGGAAAGGATCAGTCTACAATTTTAGGCTGATCTGCTTGCAAAGGTCCAAACCAGTGAACGTATCTATGACTGGCTCTCAAAATGTGAATAGTCTCAGGCTTTACAGGCTCTCACTTTGAGATATGTTCTGAGGGAACTTTGGCCAGAGGCTATTTTATGGTCCCACTAAGTCTTTTCCCCCACGGACCGGGAGCCAACATCAGAAAAAGACCCTGGGATCATGACCTGAGCCACAGGCAGACGCTTAGCCAACTGAGCTACCCAAGCATCCCATGCTTAATATTTTTTTACTTGCTTAATTTTTTAACCAAAAGAGAATTACTAAGGGGTGGTTTCAGTAAAAAAATTTACTGGGTGAAGTGCTAAATATCGACACCAATGTCAGATGTCCCAAAAGTTTTGCACTGTAACTATTAGATTGAAGAAAATAAATGGAAGCCTTCAAAAATGTTCAGTCACCATCTGGAATGGCTTAATACAGTAAAATACAAAAGCAATAATATAGAACACATCTTACTGTATTTCTTCAAATTGACTCAATTATAGAGCCATATAGTGGGAGCAGATTGTGGTTATTTGGTTGAGGGTGAAGTTTTTAAATCATTGTTTTCATTTTGGGCCCAAAATGAAATGACAAAGAATGGTTGGATATTAATTCCTTTAAAGTTTTCCCTTGGGGAACCTAGCAACAGTTTCATTTCCTTGTAACCAAGATGTCATATCAACCTGGCTCCCTCAAATGGATCACACATGACATGTGACAGAGTCATTGGCAGCATATGAGCTGGGGGCATGAGATTAAAGCATGAAGAAGGCAGAAGGTACACAAATTCAAATTGCCTCAGCCAAAATTTTGCTAATTTTAGGTAATCCTGATGATAATGTCCCAGGATTCAGAACAAGGTGACAGAGAGTTTGTTCTCTTCTATGAAGTTCTGCTTCTGGCTGGAATCTCAACTTTACTAGTCAGATATGGCCCACTCCAACCCAGGCATCTATATTCAATAATTCCTGGAGTGGATCTTCAACAAGAGGTTAGTGAAGAATGCCAAAACCCATTTTAAAGCATCCATACTCTATAAAGCTTGCCATACGTTAATTTGGGCATCAATAATCATTATTTACTGAAGCATTAATTTACACCAAAATCTCATTTTAAAAGAGGTATAATTTATAATATTGAAATACAAAGAAATGTAGAAAATTAGTAAGAGAAAATTAAGAGTAGGAAAATAAAGTCAGGGGCAAGGTTAGTACATTAAACCATAATGTACACTCGTCAGAAATACGTAAAAAAAATGGCTCCCAGCTCTCACCTCACAGTCAAAGCAGAGAGAAAAATATCTTGATATATAAGATTCACAGAGTCTATAAACATTAAAAACAGACCAGGTTTTCAATGGAAAGGCAGTCTTTCTTGGTATTAAGACTTGAAAGGAATTTTCTTCCGTAACTCCTCATAAAGGAAGCCTGGTCAAATTCAGTTTTATTCATAGAAATGTCCTCAACAGCCCAATTCACATGCTCGTTCCTGTCTCTAAACTTTTCACACATTAATTTGTCTTTCATTCTGAAATACTTATTGACTACCTGGCATTTGTGTCAGATGCTGGGAAATGCAATGATGAGCAGAAACTAATTGAGCCATTGTGGAATTTACAGTCTGGTGGGCCAGAGAGAGATGAGTTTTTCAAAAACCACATAAATAAACATACATAAAATCACAATGTATCTCTAATACAATATGTAAATACACATAATTACAAATATGATCAGTGCTATAGAGGAAAACTATGAGATACTATAAAAATAAATGGTTTGGTCTCCTAAGAGGTCAGAGAAGTCTTCCCTGAGGAAATGAATAAAGATTGCACTTGGGGGACGCCTGGGTGGCTCAGTGGGTTAAAGTCTCTGCCTTCGGCTCAGGTCTTGATCTCAGAGTCCTGGGATCGAGCCCCGCATTGGGCTCAGCAGGAAGCCTGCTTCCTCCTCTCTCTGTGCCTGCCTTGTGATCTCTCTCTCTCTGTGTGTGTCAAATAAACAAATAAATAATCTTAAAAAAAAAAAAGATTGCACTTGGAACTATGAAAGGAATAAGTACTATCTCATTTAATATTACATTGCATTGGATTTTTTTCCCTATTGTTTAAGGAAGAGGACTCTGGTCTGTTCCCAATTTCCCTTGGGGACTCTGGGCTCCTCTGGGCATAAATCATACCTCCTCCTTCTGTATCGCCCCCTCCTGCCTCAACCATGTTAGAAATCCTCAATTCGGTCAACTGCCGTTGAAGGAGAATAGAATACGGTTTCACACCATCACCACCAAAAAAGCTCAGCAAGAAAATATAGCTCCCATTAGCCTCAACTCCTAGTACTTTGAACTAACAAATGTTTCAATGGACAGGAAATTCAAATACATCTTCCAAGCACTTTATTATTATGACGATTTTGGGGGGGGGGGGAGACTGGAGTTCCCCTGGAGAGAAATTTAAGCTGGAGAGCTGGAAAAACCCATGCTTTGTTACAAACTGGGAATTTCTCTTCCCATGCTGTTTTTGTCCTGCTCCTGGTAACTGATATTTCAATAGTCCCCCTGCAGCAAAGAGGCGCCCAGCTCCCGCAGACCCGTTCTCTTGTCCGAACCACAACAAATCGTTCAGTACTAACAAACGGCACCAAACTGTTTGAACATGCCACTGAAGTCACTTGAACCAGTGTCAATGCCCCTCTTCCCATCTCTCCTTTTCGGTCTCCTTCCCATCTTCCTTCTCTCCCTACTCTTTGCTTTCTGGTGACCCTTATGCTCATCTCTCCCTCTCTCCCTCTATGGGCTCCTCTTCTCGAGACGTAAAAACCATCAAATCTGACCATTATCTGGTGCATAATGATTCCAAGCCTCTACAGGTCAGTGATTGGGTGTGTTCGGTGACTTTACGGCCCCCCTCCAGTCTCCTACACCACCCCCTACACCAGGACTTTTCCTGCCTGGAGTTGCAAGAGGTGGGGCTGGCCTTGGGGGGCACCTTCATGTTTGTTGGGGGTGCTTATGGTATACATGAGGAAAGAAGGGCTGGTGGCACAAAAAGGAACTGGCATCTTGATCCTACATGGGGAGGAACAGATAGCTGGGAAGATACGGCTAATAAAACCGATGGGTGTGGGCCGAGAGCAAGACCGGCATCCAAACAGAGGGCCCTCGGTGGGGAATGGGCAAGGCCAAGTTAGGGAGGCCGGGTTAGGAGACAGAATTTAGAGAAATTCCCAGAGGCGAGGACATTAGGGAGAGAGCTTCCTCTCAGGCCGGATCTAGAAGGGAGGAATTGATATTGAGGATCTTGGCCTGTCAGACATCTTATCCCCCATTTTTTTCATTGAGATATAACTGACATACAACATTGTGTAAGTTTAAGGCATACAACACGTTGATTGGATACATTTATATGTTGCAAAGTGAGTCCCCCAGTAGCCTTAGCTAACACCTCCATCGGGTCGCATCACTACCACAGCAAAGTGATTATAGAGGGTAGAGATTAACTGTAGACCTCTAGATTCTGATGACCCAAATCTGAATCCGGACCCTGCTTCTTTCTTTCTTTCTTGCTTGCTTGCTTGCTTGCTTTTTCTTTCTTTCTTTCTTTTCTTCTTTCCCTTCCTTCCTCCCTCCCTTCCTTCCTTCCTTCCTTCCTTCCTTCCTTCCTTCCTTCCTTCCTTCCTTCCTTTACCAAAGAGAGAGCACAAGCAGGGCAAGTGGCAGGCAGAGGGAGAAGCAGGCTCCCCACTGAGCAGGACCCCGGTGTGGGACTTGATCCCAGGACCCTAGGATCATGACCTGAGCTGAAGGAAGATGCTTAACCAACTGTGCCATCCAGGCATCCCCTGACCCTGTTTCTTAAGCTAGAGGACCTGGGGCAAGTGATTTACCTTCTCTAAGCCTTGTTGCCTAATCTGTAAAATGGGGAGACTAATACTAACCTACAGTTGTATTGTCCAACAAGTGGCTCCTCTTATTTTTTCTTCTTCCACTATTATAATTATAATAGTGTCTAACATATGGTAGGCACCGTATTTTTTTGTTTTTGTTGATTGTGGAATGCATATATGTGCTATATATGAGAAATCAGGATAGATTTTCTCATAGAACAAAATGCAACCAACCAATATAGACTTTAAACTTCTTTCATATACTACAAACATTGGCTGGACATTAAAAACTCACTTTAGCTTTGTCCCCATGGGGCCCGAGGACTGTCTTGTGCTTATTTTCCTGGATGTCCTCCTATCATACGATCGGGTTTGCTTCACTCTTTGGGAGTTACAACCTGCCAATGGAAACATCAGCATCCTCTTCCCTTAGGCCAGCAAGCTATGCTATAGAAAAGAAAACAGTCCTCTTGACCTGCACTTAGATGCGACCTTGATTTTGGGCATCCAGGAGTTATGAGGCAGGTCTCTGTGCTGATGGTCTCTGGGCAAAGATCACATTTCCAATGATGCAGATTTCTAGCCACAATATAGCAGGAAAAAGGATTGCATGTGATTTGCACTCTTTATGACCCTGACAACATGATTATTACAGCCACCATGCCAATTTGGATGACTAAAGCAAATGAGAAGAAGCCTTAAATAAACCAAGCGGAGATGTCAAAATATTAGGATGATCAGATCCCATCTGGAATACTATGTTGACTTTTGGAGACCATATTTTAAGTGAGTGCCCTAAAGCTCTATTCCAAGGATAGCAACATGCTGAAAACAATAATGGTAATTTACGGAACACAGTACATAGACGTGTCAGGTACTGAATAAAGAGCTAAACACACTTTATAAGCATCATCCCCTGGAATGTTCACCACAAGCCTCTAAGAGAGCTAATGTGGTCCCCATGTGAAAGAAGAAAACACGAATACTAAGGAACTATAAGTAACTTGTCTAAAGTCACAGCTAGAAAGCTATAAACATGGGTTATAACCTCAGGTCCTTTTCACTCCAAAATCTCTCCTCTTTACAATGACAGAGATTTGGACCATGGCTTTTCAGAAGGAGCTAGAAGCACTTAAGAATGGTTGAAATGGAGAAAATTTGACAAATACAAGACATGGTATTTATCTTCGATGTGAGGAAAACATTTTTGTTCTATTTAGGGACAGACCTTCATTCTAGGATGGCAGTTATCTGGAAGTAAATTTGACCTAATTTAATAGGAGTTCTTTAATAGGTGGAGCAGCCTTGGGGGACATGGGCAGACCTGGGCAAGTTCTGAACATCCCAACACATTCAAGCCATGGTCCGGGGTTCTCCTGACAAGGATGTGGTCGAGGTACGTCTGCATCGGGTGATGGCTAGACCGTCACTTCTAAGGTCCTTTCAATGCCAAGACTATGCAATCCTAAGTAAGCATTTGCACTGTGTCTTATCAGGTCACCGAAACATACACGATGGCCAGCTCTTATGTACAGCAGTGTCTAAAGGAGGACTCTGTGGATCTCAAATGATAGAAATCCTAAGTTGCCTAAGCAAGAAGTCATAAAGATGGAAATCAATAAGCCAGTGGGAACAAATGATGAAAGCAACTGAAGAGTCACATGGATGTGGATGCGACTAGAAATGACACTGTATCTAAGGTCACACATGAGAGCCTTAGGATTCGATTACCGTCTTTTCATCTCTCAGCTTTGCTCCATTTCTCTTGAGTGACTTTAAAACAGGCACTCTGTCACTATCCTTTTTTCTCTTTAGATTTTATTTATTTATTTGAGAGAGAGAAAGAGAGAGAGAGCAACAGAGGAAGAGGGAGAACCAGACTCCCTGCTGAGCAGAGAGACCAACTTGGGGCTCAATCCTAGGATCCTGAGATCATGACCTGAGTCAAAGGCAGACGCTAAACCAACTGAGCCACCCAGGTGCCTCTCTCTCTTACTATCTTTTAATAGCAAGATGGCTGCCAGAATTTCTGGAAGACTACATTTTTCCAGGTTCAAAACCAGCAGGAAAAAAAAAATCTGAGCTGAGTGTGTTTTTCCCAACATTTCCCACAAGTCCTGTAATTCCCTTTAATAAAACTGGCTTTGATTCTGTGCACACCTGGAACTTACTACTACATCCAGAGAAATGGATGGTCTGATTAGTTTGGGCTAGGCCACATGTTAAATTCCCAGGAGGCCCACCCAGACTACATGGACAGAAGTGGGAGAAGAGTGGATCTTTTTAGTCATTCAGTGAACATTACTGAGGAACTACTATGTGAATAGAGCATTGCATTAAGCACTGCAGAACATACGAAGATGACAAAAATAAATTAAAATTGTTTAGAGAAGAAAGGTTTATTTGTACAGAATGACATTTAGGAACCAGCTTGTAATCATCACTCTGCCTTTGTGTAGAAAACATTTTTCTTATATTATGAAATCTGGGGACCATCTTACTGGTTCTCACCCAGGCAATTTTTTTCTCCAATCCCTGTGCACCATTCACTAGCCCCCCAGGCCCCCACCAAGGGACATTTGACAAGTCTGGAGATATCTCTGGCTGTCACAACCAGAGGAATGTTCCTGAATTCTGGTGGGTAGAGGCCAGAGTGTTGCTAAATATTCTAACAATACACAGGACAACCCCTCACGATATAGAATTATCAAGACCAAAATCTCAACAGTGCTTAGTTTGAGAAAACCTGTTCTAGTGGAAAGTGCATAAACATGCATTTGCAATGTCCAGGAGCCTCTTAGTTACAGATGGAACTCTAGGGTACTGTAGCACTTTAGTAGAGCTCTGAAAAGGGAACTACACACCGTAGTCATGGTAGGGACAAAGGTAGACCAACAGGCCCAGGTCCCATTTCATCTAAAGGCACAGCTAGTAATTGCTTGCAGGTGGTTGGTCACTTATACCCTTATTGTAATTAAACCACCTGCAGCTGGAACTCACACCACATTACCTTCCAGCTTCCAGACTAATCACCCAACAATCAGCAACCCAGAATCTCTAGGAATTCATACCTGCTGGAAACTAGCTGGAGAGTTAATGAATCGCACAGGGTTTCTGTCAAACACACATCTTTAATTGGTCAAGAGACCTAACTTCATTTCAAAACTATTTGCTTGCATCTCAGATGGGTGTTCCAGATGTCAAGGACAGAATCCTGTTGATGATTCAGGAATGGTGCCAAAAATATTTTCTGGAAGCACTCCAAGGAATTGACTTCACACCCTTCACAATGGGCTGGAGTCAGCCAGTGGTCGTGTTAGGGTTATTATTGAATTTGTGCTACACAGCCAGACCTCACGGTCCAGAAGCTTCATCAGCCCACAGTGAAACTCTTCTCATTTTACTTTAGTAAGTTTGAGGCAGATAGGCAGACCAAAGGACAGAACATGAAAGACTGGGATTGAAACTGTATTAATAATTTCAAGTCCGTCATTCTTTTCCTGCCTCTCTACCTCACTTGGAATTTATAAAATCCTGCCTTAGCAAATGAATCTACTAATAGACCATATCACTTGTAGGGGCTCAAAACCCCCAACACCATCATTTTGCCTATTCAGTTCTGTCAACAGGGAAGTAAGTCAAGACAATTATTTGACTAAATTAGCACTGGTTTTGCTTAAATCAGTAGTTCTCAATCTTGACTTAATGTTAGAACGAAATATAGAGGTTGTATACATTCTGGTGCCCAGGCCACTTCCTTGATGAATTACATAAGAATCCCTGGAAGTGGGAGGGAGGGGGGCAAGATGGCAGAGAAGTAAGAGATCCTGCAGCAACCGGTCCCCAAAAGTGAGCTGGAAATCTACCAGAACACGCTGAACACCCATGAAATCACCCTGAGGAGAAAGATTTCTAACCC
>JAPYYJ010003626.1:0-11331 GCA_028533885.1 Nasua narica | reverse complement strand
CAAGACGAGGGTAGAGTCATTTTCCCCCTAAGATTGGCAGGCAAGTTTTAAGCAGTATTATGCTCATTTTCCACAGTGCCTGATTTCCAATTTCCACAATTCCAAATTGTAATTTCCAATTACATCTCCTATCATTTACACCCTCACATGTCATCTTCATGTCTTTGCTCAGGCTTGACAAGGTCTTTTCCTCCTTTAGTTTGCTGTTACTCTGCCTGGAATGCTCTCCTCTGATCTCCTCATGGCGTCCTCCTTCTCATCTCCAGGTCCCTGCTCAAATGTCACATCCTACCTGGTCTGACCATCCTGCCTGTTATTTAAAAGAGCTCCTCTGTCCCCTGATCACCGTCTATTCTTGTGCAAGCCTGAGATCTTTGAACTCAGATCCCATCCTTGCCCATCTCCCACTGGACTGTTGGACTTTGGCGCTGATGGCTCCAGGCTGTAATTGCCATGCTGCCTTGTCAGCCGGCTTCCTGGAACATTTGATCAATGGGTGGCACTGATGCAGACATGCAAGAAATTTGCCTCCCCCTCTGTCTGGAGTGGTGTCTCCAGCAACCTCTATTTTTTTTCTCTGTGGCTCCAGCTTACTCCTTCAGGTGCACTGTGGTTCCAGCTTCCTCCAGCTGACCGTAGTCTTTAGATTCTGGTCAACACGACCTCCTCACTTTGTTCCTCCAATCTAGGAGTGATAGTGATGTCCTGTTGTTGTTAATCTCTGGAAAGTCTCATCATCCTATCTGATTCCTCAGCTCTTCCACTAATCCATTACCTTTGTTTTAAAAAGAGTATTTCCTTGATTATATACTAATATAATCTTATTTCTCTGCCCAATTTTCTTTAAAAGTTTTATTAGTACCTACGATTTTTTTTTGTTTTTGCCACCTGTACTGCCTGCACTGCACTGCTCTGTTTCACCTTAGTAGAATGTAAGAGCCAAGAGGACAGATACTCCGTCTTATTTATCACTGGATTCTCAGTATCTAGCATAGTGCCTGGCATGTGGTAGTTGCTCAATTAACATTTTTGAGTAAAAGTCTAGAAAAATTTCTGCAAGTTTCAAGTTCCACACCAGTAGCAGCGCACAGTGTTTTCACACCAATTAGTATGGGTTTTGGTTTTTGTTTTAGAGACAAAGAGCGAGAGAGAGCGAGCTCATGTGCATGTATGAAGGGGTGGGAGGGACAGAGGGAGACGGGGAGAGAGAGAATCTTTTTTTTTTTTAAATTTTTTATTAACATATAATGTATTATTTACCCCAGGGTACAAGTCTGTGAATCATCAGGCTTACACATTTCACAGCACTTGCCATAGCACATACCCTCCCCATTGTCCATATCCCTATCCACCCCCCCACCTCCCAGCAACCCTTAGTTTGTTTCGTGAGTTTAGGAGTCGAGAGAGAGAATCTTAAGCAGGCTCCATACCTGGCAACGGGCTTGATCTCATGACCCTGAGATCATGACCTGAGCTGAAATCAAGAGCTGGGCGCTTAACTGACTGAGCTACACAGGCACCCCAACCAATTAGTTCTTTAAACACCAAACCTAATGAAAAGGTTATTTATTTTCTAATCTCAATGGAAATAGGAGTGTTTTGATTTGCTTTAGAGGAGGGTGAGAAAAAGCATCTAAGGCGTTTGATCGTATGAGATTCGGAATTCTAATCTGGATCAGGATTTTTATAAATCCAAATGGATTATTCCTATAAGGCTGTGGTGTCCCCATTCTGGACAAAATGGTCTTTTATATACGGGTGTGGGTGTACTTTTGAATCCTAATCCTAATAAGGGCTAATTTTTTGATTGACTTGACAATACTGTGATTTCTTTCAGTTTGGTTGGCACCAACAAAAACACAGGGAACTTACTTTGCAGATAAAATTGACATACTGCTTTTTGTCCTAAACAGTGTCCTAATGAATATCAGACAAATTTCATTCTATTGGTGGCATCATTCTTAATGACTCTACTATTGAAGACTTTTTCAGTTTGCTAAAGACAACCCTGCTTTTGGATACTTATATCAGCTTTTATGGAATAATCAAAACCCAAAGATATTAAAACTTAAATTTACTGTTTGGTCAGGATCTGTAGAAAAGCAAATCCTGGCATACTATATTTATTTATTGGTTTATTTATGAATCTACCTATGCACCTATCTACTATTCATGCAGTGGTATACGTTTCTGCCCCATTCTCCATTTCAAAAAGCAGTTTCAAAGGTTATACTTATAGCAATACAGATTATATACAGGATAAAGAGAACAAATTAATAGCTGTAATGATTGGAACAAAAGTAAATAATAATTAGCAAGGGAAACTAGAGAGAAATTTAGTATACAGAAAGCATGCCGTAAGATTTTTAATAGTTCCTAGAGGCAGGCTAATAGTGGGTTTTGATTTTTCTAGCAACCAAAACAGGGAAAGAATCTGGTGATTTAAAAGTTCTTAGTATCTATAGAGCTAACATTTGAAAATTACTCCAAGGACGCTAAGCTTTTCCAGGTACTGAAATCTGAAAGGATTTTCCAGTGGGTTCTCATAAAGGGGACACTGTGTATCCTTTAAAAAAAAAAAAAAAAGAGTGAGAGAAACTTCCCGGTCAAGAAAGCACGAGGAAGGGACGCCTGGGTGGCCCAGTTGGTTGAGCAGCTGCCTTTGGCTCAGGTCATGGTCCCAGTGTCCTGGGATCGAGTCCCACACCGGGCTCCTTGCTCAGCAGGGAGCCTGCTCCTCTCTCTGCCTCTGCCTGCCTCTCTGCCTGCTTGTGTTCTCTCTCTGTTAAAATAAAATAAATAAAATCTTAAAAAAAAAAAAAAAAAAAGAAAGCACGAGGGAAACGTGAGAGAGGATTTTAAATATGGTGGGGTGTCAGAAGTGGACAGACAGAGCCTGGCACAGATGGGCTGAGTGCATGCTCCAGAGAGAAAGCCAGAGAGTTTTGTTATATATCATCTAGGGAAGCTCTCTAATTTGATAGGTGAGGCATCTGTGTTGAAGATGGATAAATAGCTTTCCAAAAGTAATGCACTGTATATAAAATGAAAGAGTTTGGATTCTAATTAATGTCTCTGACTCCACCGTCCACGTTTTTCCAACACACTGGGTAAAAAAAAAATGCAACCTGATTTTATTTCCCCAGTTTCATAAATCAGTTATAGTTCAAAAAGGCCGTTTATAGGTGTAGCCAAGGTTCTGAGTCAGCAAATTGGTAGGAAACGAAGAACTTAGATATGCAGGAGTTAAAAAGCAGGAGTCTGAGCGTTACTGCAGGCAAGACAATAGATGTTGAATCAGACAGAACTGGTATACTTTCTATCTCTTCCATCTACCAGCTGTATGACTTAGACAAGGTATTTATCATTTTAGAGACCCCATTTCTTTATCCACACAATGAGAATAGTGATACAAACACTGAAGGACTATTTCAAGAATGCAACAATGTGCATATAACAAGTGGCAGACGGCAAGTACCTGTGATGTTGGCCTTTACTGTAATTATGATTATTTTCAGGTCAAAGAAGTAATTAAGAAAGCAAACAGTTCAATGCATATATAGAATATGAAGGTCAGAACAGTCAAGAAGGAAAATACCAAACTGGAAACAAAAGTCACACATTATAAAGGCCAAATCCAAACATAAGATCAAGAAGCCATGGATACAACAGTGAGATACGACCTCACGCCAGTCAGAAGGGCTAAAATTAACAAGTCAGGAAATGACACATGTTGGCGAGGATGCGGAGAAAGGGGAACCCTCCTACGCTGTTGGTGGGAATGCAAGCTGGTGCATCCACTCTGGAAAACTGTATGGAGGTTCCTCAAAAAGTTGAAAATAGAGGTACACTGACCTAGCAACTGCATTGCTGGGTATTTACCCCAAAGATACAAATGTAGTGACCCAAAGGGACACGTGCACCCAAATGTTTATAGCAGCAATGTCCACAAAAACCAAACTACGGAAAGAACCTAGATGTCCATCAACAGATGAATGGATAAAGAAGATGTGGTATATATATATATATACAAACACACACACACACACACACACATACACATACATACATACACACATATACATACCATGGAATACTATGCAGCCATCAAAAGAAACAAAATCTTGCCATTTGTAATGACATGGATGAAACTAGAGGGTATTATGCTAAGCGGAATAAGTCAATCATAGAAAAACAGTTATCATATGATCTCTTTGATATGAGGAATTTGAGAGGCAGGGCAGGGGGTCATGGTGGGGTAGGGAGGAAAAAAATGAAACAAGATGGGATCAGGAGGGAGACAAACTATAAGAGACTCTTAATCTCACGAAATAAACTGGGGGTTGCTGGGGGGGCTGGGGGTAGGGATCAGGTGGCTGGGTTATGGACATTGGGGAGGGTAGGTGTATGGTAAGTGCCGGGAAATGTGTAAGCCTGATGATTCACAGACCTGCACCCCTGAGGCAAATAATACATTATGTGTTAATTAAAAAAAAAAAAAAAAAACAGCCATGGGTACAGAAGGCAGCAGAGGGAGAAGGACAGAGTAACACATTCTAATTGGCTGGAATAGGAAAGACTCAATTTGATGCACCATTATGTTTAATTCAGGAATTTTTCATTTGCTTCCTCCTGGCACAGGAGCCTATCCCAGCACTGGATCCATGGGGAAGGTGATGCTCATTAAAAGGAAAATAGGAGTAGACCCTGACCCAACAGGACAAAGAATGCTACTGGAACTCTCAGCAAAGGAAACACACATTCCCCACATGCTAATTTGAGTACACTCACATCTGAACTTAACTGTGGAAGCTGGCGGCAGACTGTCCAACCTCGGGTGTCCTGTATGTTTCATTAAAGTCTAATTATTCATAAAATGTCAGAAGAAGAAAACAATGACCGAGAAGAAACAGCACAAATCCAGCCCTATGCTCTATCACTCATTTTAAATTTAAGTATTATATTGATTTTTTTAGCCAACATGGACAATATCAAGAATTTCCATTGCATCTTCACTAGAAAAAAATTAGTATATTGTATTCCCCGAATCGATTCAGTTAAGTTGGTACAGCATTGTTGTATCTATTTTTGAGATAAAGAAACAGAGCTACATACAGGATCAAAAAACTTTATGACTAAGTTTTGTAAAATCACATGCCAAAATTCTTAGTATGTCAGCCAGAACTTCCACGAGTAGTCCCTTCAGATTTATTTTTTACTTCCATCCTCATAAATGGTATATTCTGATCTAACCCAGTACTCCAGAATTCTTCCTTACACTTCCCTCTTTTATATATATATATATATATATATATATATATATATATATATATATATATATATATATCTGTTAACATTTTATTTTTTCCTCAGCCTCAGTAGGGATGCATTCCTTCCCTTCCCCTTTTGAATGTTAAAATCCTAGTAATATCAATTTTTCTTGTGCTATGGAATCTTCCCAAGTCTCCCCAGATCAATTAATTTCACTTTATTTATACTTCCTTTTTGGCTGTGGAATCAAGTTTTGCATCCATTTCTCCCCACACCTTCACAGCACTAAGCACTGGTGCTAAATTCTGAGTAATAGTGAGAAAAAAAAAAAATCCCTAAACAGAAAAAACCATTCTTGCCTTCTTCTAAGTTACAATTAAGTGGGGGAGACAAATATGAAACAAACTAACATGAAGTAAATACATAATTGCACATTACAGCCAGTGTTATACAGACAAGCAAAAGTATAGTAGGAGAAGAGCAAAGGGCTAACAAGGGACCTAGTTAGATGTAGAGAGAGAGGGGTAGAGCATTTCTGAGGTAATGTTTAAGCTGAGGGTTGAGTATGCTTATTGCACAAATGTGCATATTGGGGTATTTTCTTGCTAGAGCTAAGTTTCCATATTGATACTGATTTTTATCTCCTCTACAGAATCTCTAGGAAATTGCTTGTTGGCTGGTTCGATAAATATTGCATGCATTGAAAGCGATCTGCCCACTTAGTAAACACCTCACCTGGTAAATTCATCTTGGTTCTGAATAAATGTTTTAAGTTCTCTTTTGTCTTGAACTGGACACTTTGGACTGACCTCTTGATGGATCAGGAGGCGTCAGAATGGGTGTAAGGGGAGAAAGAATGTTTGCTACTGGCCAAATCTTCACCACAGGATGAAGCTCAGGAGATGTGAACTCCAGCTCTTCTCGTATTACTTTCAATCTCTCAGGAAAGCATCGGGAGGGCATTCCATGGGTAATCATTGTCTTATTGAAGGATTAGGGGATTTTCTCACCAAATTAGGGAAGATCAGTTTAAAAGGTCCAAACATAGAGACTGCTGTAACTAGAACACACTTAATACTTGGATTCTTTTCTTGTAGTGGGAATGACTTTATTCCAATTTACCTATTTGGATTTTTAGTATTATTGCCACTATGAAAAATATATAACCTATGTGCTATTTAGCCATCCTCGCCAAAATTAACTTTCTAATTAGATTCCTCTATGTGTCCAGCCTTCTTTGGCAAGAGAATAAGGTTGATTTCAGATTAGAGTTGCTAAATCCTAATGCCCTGCATTTGGAGAAGACAGAACAGTAGATACAAAGTCATTTGGCTACAACACTAAATTTGCACTGGTTTCCAGGGTGGATCCCATTAGTCTGGCTGGGGAAGTGTGGCTTTTTATCCTCTCCATTTGTCTTTGCTTCAGCTTAAATTGGCTTTCGGTATAAAGCATCCAGCGCTCCTCTTCTGAGACTGATGAAAAACCCAAACGAGTAATCTGGGGAAGAATCTGAATCTAGATCTTTACAGCAAGAGGCATGGGCTAGCAGGTTGGCGAGTAAAACCTAGCCCTCTCCTTCCCAAAGAAAATCAAACCCTCATTCTCCTTCCAGGCAGGGCAGACCTCAAGGCCTTTTTGGAAGAGTAATGAGTATTATCTTTAAGTAATTCAATACAAGAATATGATAGCGTGAGGCTGAAAGTGAAAGAATTTTGTAAAAGAAGAATCTTACCAGCACGGGGAAGGTTTTAGAGGGGCAGGATTTCTGCTTCAGCTAAAATATATTTCCCCACATTAAAAATACATTTAATAGTTTGTATAGACTGATGAGAAAATTAGCATTATTTTCTTTTATTTCTTTTTGTCCCCACAACATAACTGAGTACTCTGTTGTTGCGACATATTGTGATCTTTCTTGATACATTTTCCAATTAGTGGTATTGCCTCCTTAGGTGTGAGCTCTAGAATTTAAATGGGAGCCTCTGTTCAAAGATGTATTTCATGCTGTGTCACTTTATCAGAAGAGCAATCTGCCATTTTTTGACAGCCAGGGACTTTTGGCTGGAATCAGTGATACCTTTAAAAAGAACTCATTATCAGTGCAGTGAACAAAATACGCATTTTAAAATAGTGCGGATTTTAATTTTCAATGTCAGTGATTTTTGCCTGCATGGGTGTGATGTGCGAGGGATCAGCTGAAGCATTTTCAAATATTTGATATTTCAGGAGATTAGCAAAGTTAGATAGTCAAGGATCACCTCCATTCTTCTTGGGATAAACCAGCTGTTCTTTTCTTATGAGTAGTGCTACTTTGAAGAAAGATTAAGAGAAAAGATGAAGACAGGTTTCTATGACTGAGAAGTCATCTTTTGAGGAGCAAGAGCGATCATTAGTGGCCATGAAGTTATCTTTTATAAACATCATCAACAGACTTCGGTTAAGCATAAAAGATGAATGAAATATGGACTATGTTGTATGGCCTTGACTAATTCTAAAAAGGTCTTCATAGTTCTGTGACACTGAAGTCAAATTCACATCCTGTGAGAAGTCAGAAAATGGAAAAAAACAAAACAAAACAAAACCAGAATGGGAAGAGGTTAGAAGAACAGCATCCTGCCAGCTGACCTAAGGACGTTTTTAGACAAACAATTCTAATCACTGACGGCCTGTGGCAGATTATTTACACATCTCTAGTGTTGGTTATTGTATGGTTGCTTCAAATTATTATAGCTATGGAAGGTGAAATTCTGATGGTGCCAGACTGAAACCTCATTTGAGAGAATCCCACATTCCACAATGACTAATGACTGAAAGTTCAGGCTTGATGGGGGAAGGGAGAGAAGCGGAAGCACAATGAAATAACACTGGACTCAGAATACGTGTTATTTTTCAGAAGGACATTTTGAAACTGATCACTTTTATTTAAGCCCATACAGGCATATCTAAGGCACTGTTACAAGATTTTATGTCATCCATCTGTCCAAATAGTATTTATAAACCTCTAAATTATCCATCAGAAAGTATTCTCACTCACAGTGAATTGAAAAGATTTTGGAAATACCAGGAGATACTGCATGTTAAGACTCTCTCTTCTGATAGAATATGCAAAATTTAAAAAAAAAATAAATGAGGTGAATCTATTTTCTCTGTTGCTTCCCACCAAAATGCTTTTTCCTAATATTGGTCTCTGTCAGTGTTGCCTGTTTTGGTGGTGGGAGGCAGTGCTGTTTTATCTAAAAGGCTTTGGAGGGGCGCCTGAGTGGCCAGTGGGTTAAAGCCTCTGCCTTTGGCTCAGGTCATGATCTCAGGGTCCTGGGATCCAGCCCCGCATTGGGATCTCTGCTCAGCGGGGAGCCTGCTTCCCCCTCTCCCTCTGCCTGCCTTGTGATCTCTCTCTCTCTCTCTCTCTGTCAAATAAGTAAATAAATTCTTTAAAAAAAAAAAAAAGGCTTTGGAATCATAGTGGCTTGTGTTAAAAATTCAACTTCTCTACTTGATTAGAATCCATTAAAAGTTTAATATGGATAGTTCTAAATATTACTGCTCAAGTGAGGAACCTAGACAGCAGTCTCAACCTCTACACACTTTTCCAAACCATTTGGTTATCAAACCCCGAACATCAGATCTCTTAAGTAGTTCCCAAACGTCACCTTACCACCAAACGTACTGTCACGGCCTCTGCTACTGCCATAGACCTTTATCACTGCTTACTTAGGCATCTGAGAGAACTTCTTTGGACTCCTTATCTTTTGCCTTATTCCTTTGTAATTCCTTCTACACATTACCAAAAAATACAGTATTTTAAAAATGCAAATCTAATCTTGTTATACCATGTATTAGAATACTTCAGTAGCTTTCTTTAACTGCCAGCATAAAGGTTAAACTCATAAAATGGTATACAAGACTCCTCCTTTTCTCTCCTACAGCACCCTAGAACGCTCCTCCTGCTGACCTTGTCCCCCCATCCTGCACATGTGTGCATGGCCGCGTGCACAGGCCCGCGCTGCCCCCCCAACCCCCCCCACGCCCGTCCCCGCCCCCAGCACTCTAACTCTTACTGGTCCTGACTATGCAACTGAACCCGAATTTCCTCTAGGAAATTTTTCCTTACTCACCATAATGCATTGGGTCTACCCAATAACACAAGTCCACATGTCTTTCTTGAGCACCTAGACTCTATTTTTCCTGTTAGTTTTCAGGAATGATTTCATCTTTGGAGTGTAACTTCTTTGAGGTAGTGTTTATGTCTTCTATGGACACTTTTTGATTCCTAGCAAAGTGTCAGGCAACATCATTAACAAGCTATAAAAAATCTGTCATAAGGATTAATGTGGAAGGTTGAAGTTTTACTAGTTTTAGGGACATCTGTATTTTGAAAAAGACTAAACACTTACATGAAGGAAATGAGTCTCAAATTGTGGAATTTCAGGCTTAGGCCAACTGATGAGTGAGGTGTGTGTTTGCGTACTAATGCTGTGCTGTGCCAATGTGTGTGTTGTGGGTGCAGTAAGAATAAGAGAAGGTAGGGATGGAGGCAATAGGGATAGCTCAAAATGCTTTGAATAATATCAGGTAGTTGGCTATTCCCTCAGCTAGGAATATGGCTAACGTAACTAATTTGATTATTAGTCATAGTGACTTAAATGCATTAAGATTATTTTTCTCTTGTAGTGAGTGGCGTGGAGGTAGATATTTGCTGGTTTAGTGGCTCAAAAATGTCAGGACAGACATCTGTGATTCTCTTATTCTTTTTTGTATGGTCCCCAAATGGCTATCAGAATTCTAGTCACATTCCAGATGGGAAGCAGGAAATAATGTGGAAGGGCAGAAAGGAGGTGCCAAGGGAAAATGTAGGTGAAGACTTACCATATCACTTTAGGGAGCTGTGTGGAACCTCCCAATTAAATAACTATGTTTCATTATATTTCTCCTTATGAAGTTTAAGGATCAAGTTAAGTGTAAACTTGACCCTTTTGAAAAATCAGTAAACACAAGCATATGAATTGTGTTCCAGATAAAAACTTATTGTTTAACTTATTGACCTATTTAATTGTGCTAATTTTATCCTATCCACTCAATTCCATCAGTAAAACCCTCAACTTGCCAGTATTATTTACCCAAAGTTATTAAGTACTTACTCTGTGTTAGGCACTGTGTTTATCTCTGAGGATGTAGAACATAAGAAATAAGAAAATATAAGAGACCAGGACAACCTTCTTGCCCTTCAGAAGCCCATCACTTACTGGAAGAAACAAATCAACATGTAATGCTTATGTTCTATGAGCAAGACAGGCCTTAGGAGTTTTGGACAGGTAGCATCCAGATCCACTCCAGTCCGGACAGAGGAAGACAAAACCTAACAAGACCTTCATGAAACAACTGACAGCTCCTCTATTTTCTCTCTCTTTCTCTGTTCGTTTGTTTGTTGTTGCTTTTTTTTTTTTTTTTTAAAGAGAAGGAGTTGAGGAAGCATGACAGTAGTTCCAAGCAGACTAAAAAACAGATGTTCAGGGGTGCCTGGGTGGCTCAGTCTGTCAAGCGTCCAACCCGTGGTTTCAGCTCAGGTCATGATCTCAGGGTCGTGAGATGGAGACTGACATCGGGCTCCAAACTCAGCAGGGAGGTGTGGGTTTATGGTATACTATAAGAACAGTAAGCCCTGGATATACTTTCAAGGATGACATTTGTATACTTGTATAAATCATTAAATTATGAAATATTGTTCTTGCAATATAATTTCTCTTTCAAAACTGTTAACTCCTAGAGCAGAGAACCAGACAACTATACCAAGATGTGGATGCTGACGATCACCTTGACTCATTCACCGAGTGGCTATTATCTGAACACCACAAAGAATATATAGAAATGTGGTGAATTTAGAAAATATGTGCTTGAGACATCTGGGGAACAGCTTAATGGAAAGAGAAAGTAGGCAGTGTGATAAACAATCTTAGAGCTTAAAAGTAAGATCTGGGATAAAAATATAGATGTGAATTCCTTCATCTACCCCACAAATATTGACTACATAATGATAGATGTTGGAACTATAATGATAAA